>JAAEAF010001690.1:199561-305707 GCA_011037195.1 Triatoma infestans | reverse complement strand
TACAGTTTACACCTTTAACGCCCATGGACAAAGCCGTAAACATCGCGATAAGCACCTCTTTTCCTTATACCTGTTTGCAAATTTATAAAGCACAGTTTACAATATATATTATGCAAGATTAATTTTTTTTTTTTTTTTGTATTTTGAAAGATACATAACATTAATGGTCCTTTGCACCTAAACTATGTTAAATACACACTTTACCTTTTAATAAACACTCTATATTATTGGAACATTCGAATAAAAAACAAAAAAAAAAACAAACAATCTAACTAAATAGATACAATCTTAACCTTTTCATTTCAATTTAACGCTACTCTATTCTATTAATTTTGCTTGATTAGTTTAGCGGATCAAAAACTAATTGATCATCAGTACAGTCAGACAAATTTCCTTATCATTCTTATCATCTATATTCTGATCGTGTATTATTTACATTTATTCTGTGAGTACATTCATCCTTAAAATACTTTCATCCTTATAAAAAGAACATGCATCCTTATAAATATATTCATCCTTATAAATGCATTCATCCCTATAAATACATTCATCCTTATAAATACATTTATCCATTAAATTACATTTATCCATTAAAACACAATTACGTTTCTCACATACGTCTATTTACAAGAGAGTGCAGTACTCTATATTCCTCACACTCTATGAAGATCCTAAACCTATCCACATTCACACAAACATTCACACACATGCCGGGGTGCCAAACCCGACACAAGCCCACCCGTCCTAGAAAACAGTGGCTCCCGAGCTATGCAACATTAGATTAGATTATTATAGGGGATTATTGCTGTGCGACCTGAAAGATCTATTGTGCCCCTCCCCCCCGGAGCCTTCTCCAGTGCACTACCGGCCTCCGGACAGTGTTCTCTCGTTACAGGCAACACTTCTCATCACCGGACGGTGAGCTGTAGAGTTCTCCTTGGAAAAGAAAATCTCCAGGCAGCATGCTGTATTCGAACCCGGGACGCCCACGTTACTAGTCCTTCGCACTTACCACTGAACTAATATCTTCCTTCTCTCTTGGCTTACGCCAATTAACTAGGGGCGGGGACCCCTGTTTGTGTACTGTTTGTCGTTGTCTGTAAAGAGTAGAGTGAATGTAGCTTAAGTGTATTGTGTACTGTTCTGACGAATTGTATGGCTATGTCCACACTGGTGCAACTTTCCTTTCAACAGAGCATGCGTCGTAGCGCACGGTGTGATGAATGAAAGGCATGCGTTATTGCATGCCTCATTGAAGACGAGTAGGCATTTGTTTTTATAACGCAAGCAATAGCGCACGTGAATCCAACTAGTTGGATTTTCGTTCAACATTCTATGCGTCTTTTTAATCTCGCTACCTATTGTGTTTACACTTTTATAGGTTATGTTTATATAATTAATTTCAAATATTATTTAATTATTATTATAATAATAATTTTATTATTAAAAAATTATTATTTATATAATCTATAAATTATATAATTTTATTTATATTATTATTTTTTTATTTTTTTTAATATTTATAATAACTATTATTTTAATGGTAATTTTATTATTAAACTGATAATAATTAAACTATTATTATTAATTAATAATATCTCCGACATGTCTGCAAATGAGGAGACACTTGGTTTCATCAAGGATTACTGCCAAAACCAGTTTTATGGAACATAAATTCAAAATCATATACAAACAAAAGTGCGAGAAGCGATGCCCTGCGTTTCTTGGCACAAAAGTATAATATGGACGTTGTTGGGAGTGAAAAAGAAAATCAGAAGCCCACGTTTTCAAATCAGAAACAGATAACCTGCACAAATAGCTAATGTCGCTTCTGAATCCATCGATAAAATGCACACTAAACAGATGATTAAGTGTGGACAACAAATTGAATGCGTCAAGAGGCATGCGCGAAAGGCATGCGTGACGCATGTTGAAATGGAAAGAGGAAGCGCAAGTTGAAAGGGAAAGGGAAAAGGAAAGCGCACCAGTGTGGACATAGCCTATGGAGTTCTGAGATATGAGATGTGATATTGGAGTATAGCACAAAGACTTACATGAAAATTGTGGTTCAAAGTGAATTTGACTCTGTTGAATAAAAGGTTTGTTTGTACTTTTTTTGATAGGGGGAGGGGGGAGTTATAATACACTGCGAATTTTTAAAAAATCTATCTTGCTTCTCTATATTTACCAGGATGAGACTTCTCAACATCATAGGCATCCCTCCCACGTCAATTTCTCTAAGAAATATCACGAACTGGGCATCAAAACCATTGCACACATCAGGAGGTTTATTAGAGTCGACTCCATCTCCTTATAGAATCTACAATGCTATCGTGCTATCCAGGCACAGCTTCTTCAGGAGCCTGTCTCCATCTAGAATGCCCCACGCGTTTTCATTGTTAGCGCTTGATACAGCTAGTATCGACACAACGAGTCCAACGCTTGTGTGGCGAATGTCTTCATAGGCGATTGATTATATTACATAATCTTTTAGATAAAGTTTAAGAATGAAGTAGTAGATTTTAGTATAGGATATCTTAAACAATAATACGTTAATATGTTCACATGTTAAACATAGTGAAAGGCTCTTGAAATGCCCAATGAAAGTGAAGGCGATGATGATTAAAATGTGAAATGCTCATTAGCTGGTCATTGGGATGCTCAAGAGATCCAAAATGGTTCAGGACTAATTTGGAATTTTGGTTGAGGACGGAAAACTGTTAGCGCAACGAAACTTTTAAAAATTTCAAGTCGAAGAAAATGAAATTATTTTATAATTATTTTAAACTACATTAATAGGAAGTGGTGTGAGTGTTTCAGGCCTGTAAAGGCAGTAAATAACTTACTGAGGTTTTCAAGTGACACTCTTCACAGACGACGTTCAAAATATCGATCCAAGGAATTCTCAAACAATGTAAACTATGTTATATAAGTACTCACGCCAACAACTTTGCTTCACATTACATTCAATTAATCAATATACTATTCCATGAATACAAATTAAAATTTTATTTTAACGCTAACAAAGAAACTCGCCAGTAATTTGTTCTTCCAAATTTGAAATTACCGCGCCCCACTGTAAACATTTTTCTTATCTCTCCTACCTCTATTTCATTTCAATCACAACGTTCTCAACGTACACTTCTCGCCTTCCTTTAAGGTATCTTTATCTTTTTTTATTTTCTCTTATTGTCAATATTATTTCATCTAATTAACTGGTCACTTCTGTGTTATAATTTCTTGTTTTTAATATCTTATGCTCAAATTGTTCTGTTAATATCCGGTATTTTATCCGTCGTAGCATGCATATTGGTTTTGTTCCTGACTGGTTTCGGATATTCATCCATCGTCAGAACAAATTCACCAAGTTCGTGTAGAGAGTTCACATCAACGAAATGTTTCTGTAGACTCACACTTATTGGTTGTATATATGTGGGAAGGTTATAAGGTTATTAATGTTCTGTTAATATTTCTTTAATTTAAATTTTTCTTTTTTTTTTTGTTATAAATCTATGCACTTTTTCTTCATCACAATAATGTACCGTTACTCCAATAAATTTTGCAGAGCTCCTGAAGAAAGGCGCCAATGTTACCCGAAACGTAGAGCGCCAAACAATTCTTTTTTTCTTTAAAATCTCCTGTGGCCATTACCGTACAAGCATCTCATTATAATTTTAAAACCTACCTATTTAAAGTTTAATTTATATTTATCTAAAACAGAATTTTTATTAGTTTTTTTGTTTTATTTTACAGATACTGGGCAGTAACAAATATAGATTACATACATCAACGTACTGGCAAAAGAATTGGTATAATGATCTTGATTATATGGTCCGTTGCTTTTCTAGTCTGTATAGCGCCGGTACTTGGCTGGAAAGATCCTGGCTGGGAGGCAAGAATATCTGAAAATAGGACATGTCTTGTTTCACAAGATATTGGTTATCAGGTAATTCATTATTTTTTTACTGTGAAAAAAACAAATCTAGTGTGAAACACTCACACCATCTTATTGCATTTTACGTACATATAAATATTAAAAAAAATTTGACTAAATGTTTAATATTCTTCAATATTATATCAATGGGGGAATCTAAATGTAAAAAGTTAGTTCGCCAACGAAAACCCCTGGTGTCTTCCAAGAGAAAATTTGTAGAAAACTGAAAAAAATAACTTTCTTCAAACTCAGAATTTTAGCAGCAAATTTAATTCTAATCAATATTATATAAACGATAGAAATATAATAAACAAAACTAGTACTTTAGAGGAAAATATAACCCCATCCTTTTCCATCTAAAGCCCATTTGAATGAATTTTTCTAGAGCAAACATTCAACTTAAAGTTACACCTCTTTTAAAATGTCTAGTAGTAGTTGATATACCAAGTTTAAACAAAATCTTTGGAACACTGTTTATCCTCTGCAGAACGTCTTATTCAGTATAAGACTCTTTTGTTATTTTGCTGACAGTGTTATTGAGTTACCTGTGAGCATTTTATAGACCATTAACATTTTCTTCTTCAATTTCTATTCTAGAATTTCAAAATCCTTTCGCAGAATGGTTTGATTGCCCTGCTATTTACGAAAGTCCCCTGACTTCCAATGAAGGCTGAATGTTTTTATTTCGTAAACAGGGAAATTACTAAAATTTATTTAATAATTTCAGATTCTCTAAAGTATGAAATAAAAATTATTTCTTCAATTTAAATTAAAAAAAAAATTACTTCACAATTTAATAATATTTTTTTGTTCCTTTTTTTTTAATTTTAAAATTTTATATATTTTTTTCGTTTTAGATATTTGCTACAGCCTCATCTTTCTATTTACCACTTCTAGTGATACTGGGTTTATATTGGAGGATCTTTCAGACGGCCAGAAAACGGATAAGGAGAAGATTCCAGGCAACAAGTCAAGCTGCATTATCCTCTGGTAGGAATCCAGCTTCTGGTGGGGTTATTGCTGGTTAGTTAGGAAACAAGCTTATTCAAAATAGACTTGTATTAAATTCGTATAGATTCAATTTTGTTATTGGAATATTTGATCCGACAGTATTTGCATTTAAGATTATCGGTGATTGATTTTAAAGTTTAGATTTCATTCTTTTACTTCTTAAATATATATAAAAAAAAAGGAGTTTTACTGTTTTAGTGTTTACTGTATTTTTATAACTTATTTCTCTTGTAGGGAAATGTGCCCCTACTTTAATGTTTATAGTTTAAGTTTTAAACAGTAAATACTGCGATCAGCCTGGATAACTTTTTAGTAGGCACTGATCGTTCTATAAGTTAGATCAACAAGTTAAATTGAGTTTTTCACTTATTTAAAACATAAAAATTTCTTAAATCAAGTTTTCTTTTTATTGATATGAAAATTTCTTATTAGGAGAAAAATACTACTCACTTATGAATTGAATTTATTTGTGATATATTTATATAATTGTATTTCTTTTTTGTTTTACTTTGCTGGGAGGCACTCGACATCAGTCTTTTTTTTTGTACCTGCAGCATATGATTCTTTGTACGCTCTGTCATCCAGTGATAATCACCGCATTAGCCAAGCAGTTAGATTAAAACAGCAGAAGAAATGGTTGGCCGTTCAGCTCACTCAATCATGATCCCGATGGGATCTTAGAGAGTATACCACCCTCTATTTCTGTCTGTTTAATCAGATTTTGGGAGTTTGGAGAGTGGCTATTGTATGATTATTAAAACTTAAAGGCTTCAATTTTTCTAATACCAAACAGTTGCAACCTCGCAATAACACAGAATATGCATTTAATTTTTTTTTTTTCTTTCCTGACAAAACCTATTTCATATAAATCTTATTACCTACCAAACCAATTTTGTATATTCACAACGGCTACTTCCATTCATTCCTACGGTTTCTGCAGTGCCCATTTGTGAGGGACCACACAGTCTTTTAGAAGGGATCTATGATAAATTTTAGCTATTAATTATTGATTAGTTTTCATAAGCCTGTCCTCAGCGTTGGTCTAGGTGGCTAGCGCACTCGCCTTTGCGAGAATTCAGAGTTCGATTCCCGTGAGGGCAAAGTCAATGTTGACCCAGCATCGTGATAAATAGTGGGAAGCTACAGTTAGTAGCGCCCTAGGTATAGCGACGGCCGGAACTAAATGGCGTGCTTTGGCCTTGGCTTGCATGGGCTGTTGCGCCATAGGGTTTATTTTTTTCTCCTAAGCCTCTGATGTGTGTTAACCAGTGTTAAGACATGTTTCGATGGCCCGATCGTTAGGCTTTTTGATAGAGCGCTAAATGTTCTGAAAAGAGTCCTTCTTGAAGATTCTTCACTATCTAGCACGACGGTCCTGTGTATCCAGGCATCCGAGCAAGAGAAATTTTGTATTGGCTCTATGGCCTCTTGAGAATGTTAAGTTAGTTCCATACTAGCCTTGATTTAACCTGATAGGACTAAATGCACAAAGAGCAGCTTGATTCTCTGAGAACATAATTTAACAGTTAGACATTAACCATGTAAGCCATGTAACCCGACCGTAAGCCATGTAAGTGGGTTTACGTTACATGTAAGAAGGGATGAAAGTTGAAGAATTAGAAGATTATTTAAAAGTTGAGAATATGTTACTGTTGAATTTTGCATGTTGAATTTGTTACTTCTGAAAGGAAATATTCAGGGCATTGTGGATGGACTGATTGGAAACATAGTAAAGGGCATCAGAGATATTTTCCGTGATAGCCTGCTTCTTTTTGTGGTCATTGACCGGTTTTGGGCATTCGCCCATTATCAGGATTTTTGGTTAAAACAGTATGATAACATAGACTTGCCAAGAGCAAATACAGTTTAAAACTGTACGAGTATAAAACTGAATTTGCTCTGTGCAAGTCTGTGTTATCACACTATTTGACAAAAAATCATCCTGATGATAGGCTACGCCCGAAACCGGTCAATGACCAAAAAAAGAAGCAGGCTATCACTTAAAATATATCTCTGATGCTTTCCAGCTCTGCGGATCCACCACAACAAATAATAAAGGGCGTATTCAGAGGATTGTTATTTTCAGACGATTTTGGATTGTAAGGTTTGGTTAAAATCATTGGTTAAAAGGTTGGATGTTTACTTAACCCCCATGCAGTTCAAATCTGTTTGATTAGTGATTCATTGTAAATCTCAGTGCCAATCTCTAGACAGTCGAAATTTCAGGGTCCCTTTGCAATTATCTCCCAATAAGTTTTTAATTCTACCAACCAGCAATGTTAAATAAATCAATTTTATTATAAAAAAAACTTCAAATATTCGCATTTCTCTCTTTGTTTCTGATAGATTCCCTTTTTTTTTCTATCTTATGGATACAATTTAAGAAAGCTTGATTATAATTTTCTTTCAAGATCAAATCAATATATTTGAGCTCGAACATCACCTGAGTCAAAACATCAAGGTCAAAAATTTTAAATCACCTTATATTCATCAGATTCTGCACTTTTGCCAATTCTTGGCAATTGGATTCTTCAGTGAAGTGTCCATTGAGTTTTACGTTGTCTATTTTGTTATCCGGCACTTTGTGATGACTATAGTAAACTCTCTTTCATAGGTCTAATAGTTGTTTTTAGTTGTCTATTAGTATGGAAACAGCCTAGTTGGGAACAATTTTGTTAAACTTGAGTGCGACAAATTATGTTTAACTTAGTTTTCCAAAAGCACTTTCATTAATATAAATTTACAGAGGCCAACTCAATTTTACAAAGTACATATAAGTCTAGTAAACTGAATATGGTTACTAAGTTAAGTATATATATATATATATACATATGTTCATTCATGTACCAATACTACCAACAAAGCTTTGTGTTAAAACTCATGTGTTGAGTACAAAATAGATTAACATTACTCCAAACTATTTGTTACTTTGGAGTGTTTAATGTCAAAGTTACAGTAAGATGTAATTAGCAACAACAATCAAAGGAACAACAGCCACAGTTATGAATCTTATATTAAATAACCACAAACACACTTAACTATCCCACTTCTCTGTGGTTGTCGGATTAATTTCAACTTAACTTTAACTTGCATAAAATATTGTAAATGCACTTTATTTAACTTCATTTTTTTTTTTTAACTGTTATCGGGGGATGTTATCCTAAATAGATGCTTTTTTTCACAGATTTTGACAGGTTTTTCTTCATCTATTTTCCTTCTTTTATTATTATTAAGATCGAAACCAAAACTGTCCTTTTGACTGTCTTTTTGTTGATTATTAGTTGAGAGCTTAAGCTTAGACAGTTACAATAGTATTTTCTAGTGTCTAGGTTGTGAAGGCATTCCCATTGCATATCTTTAATTTAAAATGTACTACAATAACTATTAATTTCATTAACTATTTTAGGGCTATGTGCTGCCGGAGCTGCAGGTGGTAATGGAGGTATTGCGGCGGCTGTGGTCGGGGTCATTGGTCGGCCATTGCCAACAATATCAGAAGCGACTACTACAACAACAACTACAGCCTTTACAAATGTCAGTTCGACGAATACTAGCCCAGAAAAGGGATCTTATGGCAATGGTATAGAAGCCGATCCGCCGACAATGGATATAGGATCAACATCTTATCAACAGTATTCATCATCACAACTTCACCATCATTCACATCACCATCATCAACAACACCATCATCATCATCATCCGCCAAAAAGAAAGAGCAAAGAGGCGGCCGATAGTAAACGTGAACGAAAAGCGGCCAAAACTCTGGCAATTATTACTGGAGCTTTTGTTATATGTTGGTTGCCGTTTTTCATCATGGCAATCTTGTTACCAGTGTGTAATATGTATCAGGTAATTAATGTATTATTTTCTCATTTTCTAATTATTTTTACTTTCTCCTGCTCCTAGTAAGAGGAAGTATTGCATTTTGTACTAATTATTTGGTGGATGAATTTTATGATCCTGGAATTCTCTTCAAAAATTTTGGCGTGCCAAAATTTCCATTGTTCCCTCCTATAGTAAACACTAAAGGCAGGGAGAGGTTTTTTCTACATGTTTCCCTCAATAATACAACTAGTTAAATCTACTGTCTGTTGGCATTTAGAATAAAGCTATTTTACTAGCTGCTCTTTATATTTTGTAAAAATGTATACAATTTTGTATATAATGCTATGAAATAAATCAATTTATTCATTCAAAAAAACAATAAAGGCTCGAATATTTTAAAGCAAATTAGTCTGCTTTTGCTAGGTATTTCTACTTTGATTTCCATATAAATACCATCATGCCAATAAATACATTCATAAAGATCTAAAATCTTAACCTATGTGACGTATAATAGATCGAGATGGAGTTGGATTATTCAATATTCCTCGCGTCCCTATATACTTAAAGTAATATATAAGCCTAATATTATACAAATAAGCTATTTACTCATGAATTCACTCAACTTTCATTCACAAAAACATACTTTACTTTAACCACAATCATATAGTTTGGCCATTTCTATTAATTCAACTAACATAAGTATTATTAGAAAATATAATATCTTCGTAACTTAAAAAAGGCCTCCAAATATTTATAATACAATGTTCAAAAAAAAATTAAATCTTTAACAGTAAATTTTGGGCATTGCATTATTGTATGTTTGAACCCTTCATTCATGCGTATTACATAGACTGCCATTTGGGAAGGGTCTGATATTAATTTTTATGTAAGTAATATCCCCCCCCCCCAAAATAGCATGGTTCCGATTCAGTCTACTAAGTACGTCGTAAACATTTATTTATTCAGCCTTTTTCTCGTTGTGTGGGAAATTTTGTACACATTCTTTCATAAAATTTTCCATTCAAATTAGTTTCCTATTTTTCTTGCCAGATTTTTATGCATTTCATTATTAATGTAGGTTTTGTTTTAAATAACGTGGATGTTAATTTTACGCTTCTTTGATTTCATTATCTTTAACGCCGCCGTTAAAGATAATGAAATATCCTCTAACCCGGATTTTTTTCAATAAAATTATGTCACTAAAATCCTAATAATTCTTATTTTGTTTTTATTTATTTAAGTATTTATTTTTTTGTTTACAGGTGTGTGTGATGAATGAATATCTATTTGCCTTCTTTTTATGGCTAGGTTATTTTAATTCAACACTAAATCCAATTATCTATACAATATTCAGTCCTGAATTTAGACACGCTTTTAAAAGAATATTATGCGGTAGAAGAAATTCAATAAAAAGAAGGACACGTCAGGTTGGTATCAGACATTTTCAAAAATAAGTGAAGTGTTTTGTGTATTAAACAAAAAAAAGTGTTTATGGAATTTATAACTATTGTACAAATGTGCCCAATATAGTTAGTTTAGTGATAAATATTTACTTGCTTTGGCCCCCCCCCCCCCCGAATGATAATAAAAAATAAGGTATTTGCATGCTTGAAAAGCGCTAAATAAAGAAAAATATGCTGGGTCGACCTTTCATTCACCTAGAAACAAGAGTCTGTTGATCGACTTATCTCTTCCAATCATGCATGTACAGTACCTGGTGTATTCTAAAAAAATATTATTATTTATGAAATAATTGTTGTAATTTATAGATTTATTTTATTTAATTAGAGGGGAAAAATCCTTTAATTAATTACTCTTATGAAACTCATGATTAAAACTGAATATTATGAATGTTAATGAGCGTGTGAGTTTATAATTAAATATTACCATAGAAATTAACAAAGTTCTTCCTCGACTAATCAAGTTCGATTTTACTCCTCAAGTGGTACCATAGTGTTTGTTATTATTTCTTTCCTAAATTTTTATAATACCTATCTGGATTATTAAAAAAGCAACACACTGAATCATCAAAAGAAAAGATATTAACAAATTAAAAAAAGAAATAAATAATTTTAAAACCAAAGACTGGATGCATTGTAGAAGACTTTATTTTTAATAAAAATAAAGTAGGCTTTTGATAGTCACATAATTTTATATTTTTTTTATTTTTTAAATTAATGATTATTTAAATTCAAAAAAATAAATAAATGAATAAAAAATTAAGTTCATAAACTTATGATTAGATTTATTTCTATACGCTATGCATCTTTAATGCCAATCATACGTTTCAACTTCGTGAAGTATGTTATAAATAATGAAAAATATGGTATGCCTAAGAAAGCAATTTGATGTGCAATCTTTGTCTTTGTCATTGGCTTACACTAATTTTGACGATTTTAATTTTAAAAAAACACGCGCTTTTCTGAACTTTTTGTCCATTTTGCAATGAACCTCTTCCAGTAAATACCAATCTTTTAAATATATCATTGGATGGGTCTCGGTAAGATATATCATCGCCGGAAGAAGAGTTGTTCACTGCTTATTGAAGACCTTTCACTCTTAATTTGCTATTGCAGCTACGATTTCTAACTTGTAAAAGTTGAGTTGCTTCAATCATATTGTCCTGCTGATAGGGTATTTGCTAAAAAGTAGCATCAAAGTGAAAGAATGCTGCTTCTCCAGAGACGAAAACAAGTTGTTTCATGACAACTTGCGTAGCGCTTAATAATTTTGGAAAAATTCAGGCTATTGAGCACAGAGTATTTAATGTATTGCAAACTTAAATAACATTATCATCAAAGATAAAGTCATTTACACTGTTTTTACAGATTTTCCTAATGAGGAGAATTTTTTCCACTTAAAATTTCCTACAAATGTTCAAATGTCGTAGTTACATACAATAGAAAAAGCAAAATATTACAATATACACATTTTAAAAACATGCAAAACAAGTGTCAAAATTAAAACATTTTCAGTCTTTTTTTATTTTATCTATAGATATATTTTATCTATTTTTACTTATTTATATTTCTATTTAATTTAACTCTTTTATCTTATCAGTCGGGATAACGTTATTCCATGTTCTACAGTTCCAAGTGATTACACACCTGTAACACGTGAGCCGGGTGGACAGTCTAAGGAGAGCAAACATCCGGGTATTACTCAGGACTGGAGAATGAATCACACTGAGCGCCCAGGCTTGCCAGGACAATCGAATTCACTCTTCAATAAATTTTGAAAACGAATTACTTCTTTCTACCCCGAAAAAAAAAGAAGACTAGGGATTTTCAATCTACTTTACAACAGAATCTCGTAAATTTCAAGAATGAGATTTTATTTTGCTTTCTTAATTCTTTATATTTTTTAGTCTTGGTGCCCTAAGGGGCTTCAAATCCGTACTTCCCTTTTTTTTTGGCAATACAAGCAAAAACAAAAGGATAATTTTGGTTTAGTACAAGATTTGGCATATTGTGACTTTAAACCTACATTGCTCCAGTTCGAGAGAATTCCTAAATGCTGTTTGAACGTCCAAAATCGAAATGGGGGAATCCGTTTCCCAAAGAATGCAAGTTGCATCGCGAGTTTTCATAAAAATCTCATTAAGCCTCATCGAGATCCAGTGGAATACTAGATTTACTGCTGATTTAGGCTATGGAAAACACTTGCATGGTCTCGAGTGCAACTTGGTCTCATCTGTCGAATACAGTGACAGAATTCAAATCATTATTTTCCCAGATATCTAATATGGATTGTGGAAAAATTATGGTTTTTTTTTAGTGCATGAAAGAAAAGAAGAAGTTGAAAATTATGAAGATGATAAATATTGGACTGATATATCCAAAACTATACTGAATCATTCCAATTTTCTTTCTATCAAAGCGTTTAATGTACCTTCAACATGTTAGCTCCATAATAATTGCACTGAAATGACACTTTTAGAGCAAAGTTGAGCGTTGTAGCAACTCCAAAAAATCGTAATTTTTCTGGACAAAAAAGTGTTTCATATAAAAAAATTATAGCTTTATATTTGTAGTTAAAGAAGCCATTTTCAAGAAAATCATGAAAAACTGTTTGGGGGGAGGCACATGCAGTAAAGTTGCACCAACTTCCGGATGGTTGAAGCAATTTTGACCAATATCTTACTATATGACGGATACAGATAATAGTACTTCATCATGTCGTATTTCGAAATGAAAAACTACAATTCGAAAACTTAACATGGTCGCAATCTTCCTCTTAGAGTTATAGAAAGAAACAATTTTTGATATACATATAAAGATGCATAGCATTTAAACTTCTTCCAGAAACCAGGGTATTCTCTGATTTTTATATATATATATTTTTTTGTTTATATCTTTAAATTTAAATACAGTATTAAATAATTGGCTAAGTTATAAAAATGAGTAATATTTTTGATGTCAGTGTTTTTTTTAAATTACGAAAAGCTCCTTTTTGCTTATAATAGATCTGTATTTTTAAGATGTGATTAATTATTTTGAAAAAAAAAATGATGTAAATATTAAGATTAGTAAAAATCCAATTTTAAAAGCCTCATTATTTTAAATTTAATAATCTTTTACATCTAAATAATTCATCTTACATACTGTATATACTAAACTGCCTTAATTGTCCGAATTAATAATTTTTTTCGAGTAAATTGCATGGTTCTTTGTGTTTTTTCCTACACACTCCCCAAATATTGTAAAGTTTGGAATTTTAACATTAATTTTTACTTTAAATATATCGTAAAAAAAAAAAAAAACTTCTTGTCCAATAATAATGTTCTATAATAATTTAAATCTAATTGTTGTCACGCGAATGAGCCCACGTTGACAACATTTAGACAAATAAAGAAAAGATTACATATAGTACAAAGTATAATTACTTTTTTTTTAAATCCCTTTATAGGTCCCCAGATTTTCTATAAATATCTTTTAATTTATTATTTTGATTAAAAACAAAATGTTGACGATTCAAAACAAAACATATTACTGTGATCCTAATACAGTCAACTGTTGGCATTTATATATATTTTTAATGTATATAACTATGTAGTAATTAAAAATAACCTATAAACTAAATTAACCTATAAAAAGAAAAAATCTAAATTTTTATAATTTATTTTTTAATATCCAAAGAAAAATACTTCCCGATTAAGAAAAAAAAGTTTAGCTGATTTTTATATATATTATACGGGTCCATGACTTAGATATTGAACAAAGAAATATTATTTTTAAGATATTATTGTATAAAAATATTAATCTATAATAATAGTCAAACAAAACAAAAAAATATACCATGCAGGTCATGGATTTATTTATTTATAAAAACCTAAATAGTGTAATCACCTGCAGGCAGGTTATAATAACTATTATAACAATTTATAACCTACATTTAACCAAGTAAAAAATATTATTCATGATTTACTTGTATATTTACTAATTAATTGGTAAGCAATATGTTTTATTAAAAAATTCATTATAATCAAATCAGTGTTCTATTAATATTCAACGCATAGATTAGTAAAAATGTAGTTTGATAGGAAAAAAATTTAATTATAGCTATTTGTTGATTCAATTAATTACTTAATTAAAATCAATTGTATATGAAAATAAAATCAAGTAAAACTGGTAGTTGCATTGTAAAAAAAAAAATTATAATTTTGCTTATTTTTATAAAAAAAAATATATATTGTATATTACAGTATTAAAAAGTGTAGTGTGCATCAAAATATTAAGTGTTCCAATAGAACTGTGATTAAATTTTAATTTTTCTCAAAATTTACAAATAAATTCATTAAAATAAAAAATTACAAAAAAAAAATAATAATAAATCGTAGTTATGTAAATTTATAAAACAAAAAATATAAAAGTATTTATCTCTAAATGTTTTGAAACATTTTATATTTGGATAAGGTTTAAAAAAAAAGAACAATCATAACCCTCTATGTGAATGTGATAAAACTATAAAATTTAAAGTTATAAATTCCAATGGAAAATAGTAGTAATTAATAGTTAACAAAATATATTATTAAAACTGACTTTTAATTTAATAATGACGTAAGTTTACTGAAACAATTTATTTCCTTGTAAATAATATTAATTGATTCAACTATTCAGTTAGTATTAATATAAAATAGTAAAATATATTATGTACATATTGTAAATGAATAAGTAGTATTAAAACAAAATAAAATATGGCCATAAAACCTCGCATGACTTACTACTTACTTTCACGGCAATTCTCGCATTTCTAACTGAAGATGGACTTCAAAGCTGTAATTTTTTTTAACTTAATGATTTCTTGCCCTCATATTATCTAGGAAATGGAACTGAATGGAGGGTAGAGGTAAGCGTAACGTCGAAGCCTCCATGTAGTTTAGCCACATCTTCAGGGATTTCTGTTATATTCCAGCCTACAAAAAATGTGAAATAGAGATAATTGGTACAAGCAACTCATTTGGGTTGACCACTCCTATTGGCAAATGTCATGTCCAATGCCAGTGCTATTTCAGGCGCGGGAATTTGAACAAAATATTCGAAATTTTCTAAGCACTTGGATTGGATGCCAGGACGACGCGCAAGACATTGGGAAACGACATGATGTCCGAAATTGTGCAGGAGATTATTCAGGTTTGACATTATGATACTTTATGTCGATTAAGTCTTACATCTCAACACATGGATTTTATTAAGCCCCACATCGAAGTCTCTGAGGTATACGGCTTGGAATATAATGGTGGAAACTTTAGGTTGATGGATCTACTGGGGACATTGTCGATGACCGCTATCTGGCACTCTAATGAATTGTGAAAATCACATATAATATTCTGACTATTAAGATATTTTCGTCCAGAAAAAGCCAGTGTGCATCCTGTTAAAATCAAAAGTCGGGATAGTTAGATCTAAGCATAAAGAGGGAATTATCTACTAACAGCCTATGGAGCCGGAGAAACGAGAAGGATTTGATTGCTATAGCTCGGCAACTTAATTGTGAAACCTGTGGGCGGAGTTAAATGGCGTCCTGCTTCAACAATGGGCGGGACTGAACAGCCGTTTAAGTGCCATTACTAATTACCGCCGAGCTATATTTTTATTATCAATGAATGATGAGCATTATGATTCTTTCTAAGAAATAATAATAAACTAAAATTGATTTTGAATAATTGCTGCTTAAATATGTTTCGTTTCAATCATAAAAAGTAAAATTCAACTTTTTGAAATATAAATATTTAGTTCATAAAATTCCAATCAGTACTTTATTGGCTCCAGTGTTTGAAACATCAGTTCAAAAACTACCCAAAAAGCAAACCGCAGTGGCGGTACGTGGATAGTGAGGATGGAAGTGGTGAATATTTTATTAATATTCAATTATTGCAGTGACTTCCAAAATCTATTCTTTAAACGAAATATAATGAATTAAAAATTTTTAATCCAAATTTGAAGAAGAATAATACTTGAATAGGCCTGGCAGTTTTTTCTGCCTTACAACTTTAAGCTCATAAATAATATAACAAAATATGTACATTATAAATAAATATTAGTTGATTATTATTTTGGTGTACGCCCTGCAGTAGTTTCGGTTTTAGTCGTCGGGCTGTTTTCTGTCCGAGTTGAGGGTCTGTTCCAGCTTCAGTAGTTCGTAATTTGTTTAGAAATTTAATTGCAGTGCTGTGTACAATATGTTTTGATTTTTGGGATTTCCAGCTACTTGTGGATTTGTTCATTCCCACATGAATCACGGTGCTCCCAAGGCGACGCACCGTGGAACATATTAATGGAACATTTGAATCTTGCAAGTATAGAAGTATAAAGACAACAATCGTTTAAAAAAGCAAATATTAGTACAAAAATTCATAGTATTTACTAAGAAATCTGGTAATATGTTTATAGTTATAAAAATTGCCACCAGATGCCAATACTTTCCACGAACACGATTTTATTTATATTATAAAATTTGCCACAAGATATCTCTTCATATTGAGAAACTTGAAATTATTTACGAGTTTTTTTTTTAATTTTACAACAATTAAAACATAATTATATTGTGGGCATAGGGGCTGGAATTAATTTTAATTTTCACTTCCCTGAAAAGTGCTGTAATCTTGCAGCCAATTTTATAAACTTTTTTTTTTGGTTGCGTATATAGAGATTCTAACTGATATTGTGTAATACAAATTTACATTTCTCTAAGGAAGAAACATACGAATCTAATTTATATAACGTATTTATCTTTAATAAGATCTAAATTTGATCTTCAGAGTAACTCCAGCTTTAAAGATATTCGATAATGGAAACTTCTACTATGCCAAATAACCTACAAAAAAATAAATAAATAATCTATAAAATCAGAATCGATTTGAGAATATGATAATTTGATTAATTTTATGCATTTTTTTATGAACTTGTCGCTTTACAATGGAAGAGTTTCACATGTACTAATTATATTCATCGAATAACATTCACTATTTAGCATAAAAATTTCCTTCCTTTTCTAACAGTATTATTATCGGAATTGACAGCAAATAAATGAATTATTTCACGCAAAAATGCAGCTCCTGATAACGCCACCAAAACCTGCAGATTTTCTTCTAATCTTAAAACATAATTAATTCATACATAAAGTTTAAGTTTATTTATGATAACGCGCTCCCCAGAGTAACGAACATATTTCTAGTAATTCGAGTTTATCGAGGAGAATTTTAGACCTTCTTCTTCCTGAGGCGATTTCACAGTATTGAACTATTCCGATAATCTTAGAACTTCTAAGACAGATAAGACTCCTTTATACAAGGATTTCTTTCATCACTCATTTTCCGGAAAAATGTTTCAGATTAAACTGATAGGTTTATATCAATTACTTTTACCACTGGGTATTTGAGTCCATATTGCAGGATCAGAAAATTGTTACCGTCACAGCCTGTGGTGGTTTGTACCCCATCAATAATTATATCAGAGTATTGATCAAAAAGATCCTGAAGATGAATAAACGCCTGTAGCCAAGGTGTAATCTCTAAATGAAGCAGTTCTTCTTTTTTTTGTCAGTAAGAAAAACTAATAATTTAATTTTGATTCTACTCTTAAGAAAAATTTTACAGAACCTCTGTCAAAAATGTTAATTAGGTTTCTTCAAAAGTATTACTTACAATGAATATAATAATTAAGGAATCAAATATTTAAATAAATAAAAATGCTAATTTTATTATTACTTTTTTTATTCTTTTGTAATTTTTGGCATTACACAAATTTTTATTTTATCTATATATATATATAAAATTCAGCATCCGTATTTCGAATTCAGCGGCCGCAAAATTCGAAAAGTAGTCGATGGATTGACATTAAATTTTTACACAACCTTGATTTCTATATAAGAGTGTTTATATATACTTTTTACTCCGAAGTTCTTATTCCGAGCGTTTCGCGAAGTTTGGCAGAAATAGACAGACTCAGACGCGTTGCGATGGTGGCGCGCTCTCTGAATCTCTTTCTCAACTACTTATAAGTACCTCGATTCCGAAGTTCCCACGGAAACGGGAAATTCCGAGCTAAAATCCGTTCAAACGGCCATATTGCGTTAGCACGTGCTTCTTCAGTTATTGCTGCTATGTTGATGGAAGGAGGTAGAACAGCGCCTTCAGGTCTAACTGTCAGTAAACATACACTTCACAGAAAACCCAACATGTAAGATTTCTAAAACATCAGGAATGGGAAAGTTTGTTTGGGCGTACAAAATCATTGTATGGGATAAGTGTACAATGGCTCACAAGAAGTCATTGGAAGCATTAGACCATACATTGAAAGACTTGCGAAATAATCACGTTCCATTTGGTGAAGTATTCACCAGTGACTAGGCACTAGCATACTATCTGTTACTTAGGCAAACGCTTCCATTGATACCTCGCTCAACACCAGCTGATGAATTGCCATGCCTCCTTGGAAAGATTCAACTCTTTGGAGCACGTAAAAAAAAATTCATTTAACAACGAATATGAAGGTTCAACTTCAAAACGATCCAGCAGCTGCCATATTTTCAAGACAATTACTCGAACTCGGTAACGGCACTGCTCCTACAAATCCAGAAACGGGAAAAATCACTTTCCCATCTAATTCCTGCAACATTTTTCATTCAAAAGAAGAATTAGTAGACAAGGTATTCCAAAGCATCGAAACAAATTATCAAAATCACGCATGGTTAAGCGGAAGAGCCATTCTAGCGGCTAAAAATGTCGACATTCTCGATATGAACAACATCATTCTAAACAGAATCGCAGGTGAAACAGTGGCATACAAATCCATTGACTCCGTGAGGGACCAAAGTGAAGTAGTGAATTTTCTAACAGAATTTCTTAATTCACTCGATGTTCCTGGATTACCGCATCACATTCTAAATTTGAAAATTGGTGTGCCAATTATATTACTCCGAAACATCAATCAGCCAAAGTTATGCAATGGTACACGATTAGTAGTTAAAAGAATTGATAAATAATGTAATAGAAGCAACAATTCTCATTGGACCTCATAAAGGAGAAAACATACTACTTCCACAAATACCACTCCTTCCTACAGATATGCCGTTCGAGATCAAACGACTTCAATTTCCAATACGCCTTGCGTTCGCCTATCAATGAAGCGCAAGGACAAACTTTCAAGTGTGCGGTTTGAATTTAGAAAACGAATGCTTCTCTCATGGCAATTATATGTCGCAAGCTCCAGAGTCGGTAAACATCTGATCTTTATGTTTATGCAGAAAACGGACAAACAAAAAATGTAGTTCATTCACTAGCTTTACAATAAAAAAAGATTTTCAGTTAAAAACATTTTTTTCTTTCTTATATTTCAGTGCACAGCAACGCAAAGTAGGGTATTAAATTGAATGACGTGTTTTCTTGCTGAAACTATGTTAAGTGTAATACTTCTATTTACTTTCCTAAAAATCAGAAAGTATCGTATAGGAAAATATATATTTCCTAAATAATCAGGAGGAAGCGTGGCCGGGTTAGCTAGTACTTTAATAAAAATTTAAGATTTAGTTTAGCCCCCCAACTATTTTCAACAAACTGTTCTAAATGTGCTAATTGCTCTTGTATTATAGTGGATAGTCATTAAAAGAAGTAGTTTTATACAGTTTCTTTAAAGAAAACATAAATAAAAAGTGAGCACATACAATTAGAACATTGGAAAAGAAGGGACAATTTTTGCGTCTACTGGCAACATTGATTTTTTCCCTCCATTTGACAGCTACCAAGTGAACTTGCCGCCTTAGAATCTTCCGCGAGAAATTTTTGTCACAAGATGGTAGCTGTAGCCTGGTTGCATGTTGTATAAGCCAATGTAAAGTCAAATACTTGAGTAACTGAATATTTTTTACAGAATTGTGTTTACATTTACATAAAGAAAATGTCTTTCAAACTATCCGAAGGTGCCATAAAGGTAAATAATTACATTACATTATGCAAAATTATATTAATTTGGTTTGGTAATAACAAAAACAATTGCATTTTCCTTTTTTAGACAATAATGACAGGCGGCACTGTAACTGATCCTGTTTTTCAGATTTTGGTAAGTTTTATTTTGACTATATTGGCTTGTGTGAAATAATTTATTTATTATTCAGTTTATGCTTATAAACCTAACCTTTATTCATGAATAGTATGCCTCTTTTTGTAATTTTGTTATTAGTTTTTGTGTAAAATATCTAAGTATAAACTTCTTTTTTCTTTTTTTTTTGCGATAAAACTGAGTTATTCTGGGCACGATACCATTTTCGAGCAACTTCTAAGCAATTTTTTATGAACTATGCATTTAACTAGGTATTCCATAAAGAATTATGATTAACTATCGCAGTAAGTAAACAATTATTAATATATTCCTGGATAATTGCGGATTATTTTCCCGATTCATATCTTAATTTCATGACAATCTTTGGATTGTTCAGCTTCATTTATGTCTTATGTAAGGAACAATGCCACACTAAACTCTTTTTTGGTTCTGGTTCTTTTTTATCATTATAATAATGAATGGGAAAAATTAAAAAATGTATTTAAGGATTTTACTGCTGACTGTTTACTAACAGATGTGGAATGGTGATAGTTGGGAGGGGTGTCAGCAATGTTTGTCCTGAATAACTCACTTTTACATTAAATCTTCCTTGGAACTATATTGAATTTTTATTTAGGGAAGCAAGGTAATCACTGGGCAGGGTGCAAGTGAAAGATACCGCCTGCTAATATCTGATGGAGTACATTTGAACAGTTTCGCAATGTTGGCTACTCAACTCAATCATATGCTTACTGGAGGTGAACTCGTGGAAAACACTATTGTAAAAATTACTAATCATATTGTTAGCGTTATTAAAAATCAAGAAAAAGGAGACAAGTAAGTATATTTGATATTGTTTATTAATATTTATTGCAAGAAATACATAGAGAGGTTGTTACAACTAAATTCTCGGAGGGATGTAATGTGGTTATCTCTTGAAGATCTTGAGTTTTACATTATCAAAAATGACCGCCATATTGCACAAATATCCAAGTGGGTGTACGATTTATTGAAATAGATTCTGCCCAAATGTTAATAGTTGTATTTATCAACTTCTTCTACATAAGAATGTGTATGCATATTGAGGGATGCATTTGTAAGGGTTGTTCTGTCAAGTCAGCACGGTCGCATAATCCTATTACCAACTACTGGCTGAGAGATATTAAAGATTTTGGCCGGGCCATAAGGACATTGTCATATTCCCACCAGAATGGAACCTACAGAATTGTGAACTTCGGATAGAAAGTAGATTCAAGTATCTGACTGGCTGGCCTATAGCTATTGATTTAGTGGAGATACTGCTTTGTAAGCACAAACGGACTCCAGGATGCTAATTTTTTATACGATTATTTTACACTAATCGTTCTCAACCTTTTGGAAAGAAGATTGTCCCGCATCAGCCCTCCAGTAAAGGGTATGTTTTCCAGTGTGACATTTCTTAAAGGAATTTCTTTCAAATCAGTCGTGCTCATTAATGAATAAATAATTACTGTTGAGATATCTTCAACCATTCTAGTTGGAGAGGAGTCTCAAAAGGGATAGAGTGACATCAATACGCCGCTGTCCTGCAGAGGGACAACTTGACTTACAAGAATTGCAATAAGGAAATCCGATTTCGGTCAAAATCAGTTAAATGGAAATATATTCCTAAATTTTCTTCTCTTTTTCCAGCTTTTTTACTTTCTCTTATTCCTAAGGATTGCGATCGTGCCAGATTTTCGAAATTGAGCTTTCACCGGAAATACATATTTTGGGGGGTCCTCTGAATACGGAAAAATGTTATTAGCGAATGGACTGTGGGTGGGTGGCTGTTAACAGAATATCTCAAAAACGATAAGTCATATGAAGCTCAAACTTGTATTCTTTTAGGCGCTACCGCATCAGACACCAAGATTTTGAACAAATACGTCAACCGGAAGTGCGACATTACTTTTTTTTTCCAGTTTTTTGTGAGTTTTCGAAACGGCTCGAACTATTTGAAACATTTTCCCGAGTAAGAGAAAGTCGTGTTAGTATTTCACACCAAATTTGTTGTGTCCAGTTTTTCAATAGTAGTTCTATGATTTTACTGAAGCTTCAATATTTCCTATACTTATTACGAACTCTCACTTTTGTTATGTGTCAGTGAATTGTGATGTTAAATACAAGTAAAATTTAATTGCATGGATGAATCCTAAATTTAAATTAGAAGCATTGTTAAAACTTTTAGTTTTTAAGAAAATTGGCTGGTTAATGTTGTAGAATTGCATTAATGAAAAGCAATGTGAATGTTTCATATGAGAATGCTCTTTTAATTTCTCTTTGTATAAAATCGTAGACGTATCATGGTGATTTTGGGTGTGGAAGTACTAAAGCATGGACGTGATGTGGGTATGAGGATTGGAAACCCTGTACAACTCTCTGATACTCAGCAGCAAAACAATTCAGCTCCTACTGCAACTGCACAGGCAATGAGACCGCCAGCAGTACAGAATAAAACTCCAACTCCTTCAGGTTAGTTTGCTTTCCTTTTTTTGTTATATACTTCAAATTTTAAGCTTGTTTATTTTACTTAAAATCATGTTCCTAGTTTGGTAAATTTGTAAATTCACAAAAGCAATCTGAATAGGTGGAAGTTCATTTGGCGGTGGCGCTGGACCAAGAAGATCATTAAGTGAAACTGTTTACAACAGTCCATCAAATCCTACAGCACAAACACATCCCATTGCCAGTCTTAGTCCATATCAAAATGGTTGGGTAATAAAAGCAAGAGTAACATGTAAAAGTCCGATCAGAACTTGGAGTAATGCCCGTTCTGAAGGAAAATTATTTTCAATTGATTTAGTAGATGAAAGTGGAGAAATCAGAGCCACAGCATTTAGAGAACAAGTTGATAAATTTTATGAAATGATTGAAGTGAGTGTTTTATTTTAGAGAAACAGTAATTTTAATTAATTTTTCATTTGTAGATTTCTCTTATTTTCTTTATTGCGATCAAACCGGATTTATGAAATTAAGTTTTTATTGAAATGTATTGAAGTCCCACAAAGGCGAACAAATATTATTAGCGTTTTATGTATGTGTAGAAAATTAGACAAAAAAAAATTGCCAAATATTTGAACGGGATATTACCCCAGGAATCATCAAGGAAGACTGTAGCGATTTTTCTGTGGTATTATCTTTACTGGTTTTTTCGCAACTTCTCTCATAAATGGATCGTTTAAATTTCTATATACGACACACCTTTGGATCGGAATTATAGTATTAATAGAGAGTCCATTGTTTCATATAGTATTTTATTTTATTCTTTCGCATTCCTGTACTAAGTGTTTGTACGCCATAACCGGGTTTAATTGATCAGTTGAGCTTGGCGTTTATTGAGGAGAACTTACTTATTTACTTACTTACTGCACGGTGCAACAATCCTTAAGGTAGGACCTGGACCTCCTCAATAGTTTTCCCCATTCGTTTCGGTCTGCGGCCTTGAGGCGCCATCCTCTCACACCAACCCGACGGAAGCCTTCCTCCACGTCATCCCACCATGTATGTAAGTCGAGAGCACCCTCGAGTTCTTGTGCCTCCTGGTTTCCCAATTTAATTTGGGACCTCACTTCAGGCATCCTTTCCACATGTCCCAGCCATCTCAACCTACCTCCCTTTCTTTATTTGTACGACTATATCCGGCTCATTGAGGAGAACTACTGATGGATAATTCCCCCTTTGAAATTCACTATTTGATTTCTGACATCAACCTTTTTTGTTTGTGAAGAGTATTAATTTAAGGTATTTACAATAATTCATTGTTTTTCGGACATGTTTTTATCTGCATGTCCTTGACCATTGCAATATTAAAATAAAGTTTGCCGATTCTGTCTCCTTATTTGGGAAACATTTTTGCTGAATTTCATGACAAGTTGCTATCTCAGATAAATGCCTTCATTTCAATTTTACTTAAAGAAAGGAAGTTATAAAAATATTTAAAAAATAAAATAAATAATTTTTTTTATTGCAAGCTCTTTTTAATTTTCACTTAAATTAATATCTTTGCATTTGATGATTTTAAGAAAAGTATTAAATTAGTGTACACCATTTCTTTGTTTAACAAACACAATGCTAGGAGAGTTTACAAGTACCTATTAAACTAATAATATTTTATTTTATTCCAGGAAAACAAAGTGTATTTTGTGAGCAAGTGTCAGATAAAAATGGCAAACAAGAAATTTTCTTCACTAAACAATGACTATGAAATGACATTCACAAATGATACAAGAGTTGTACCCTGTTTGGAGGATGATCGTTCAATTCCGACATTGCAATTTAATTTTACAAATCTTAGTGTTATACAAGATAGTGAACCAAATACAATGCTTGGTGAGTAAATTAGTTATTTACTTACTAGATTTAAATATGCATAAATTTTAAACATATGCACATATTTACAAACATTTATAATAACTAATTCTAGATTTTATTGGAGTATGTAAGAATGTTGGGGATGTTATGACTTTAACATCGAGAACTACAAATAAAGAGCTGAAAAAAAGGGAAGTTACCATTGTTGACTCTTCTTTAGCTTCGGTATGTAATTGACTTAGTATTCAGTTTTTTTTTATATAACAGTGGTTCATACAGTTTTCCTTTTTAATCTATTTTCTTTAAAAGGTGTGTCTAACATTATGGGGCACTCAAGCTGAAGAATTCAATGGCGATAACCAACCAGTGGTGGCAGTTAAAGGTGGAAGAGTCTCAGAGTTTCAAGGTGGTAAATCAGTCTCTCTTGTTGGAGGTTCCGTTCTTCAGGTGAGATTATTATTATTATTATTATTAATCTTTAGAATATTTACCGAACTTTGGGGAAATCCGCAAACCTCTCTTAATCGAGATATACTTCTAGAAGATTTTATGCCTAATGTCCTGGCTCTCACAACTTTTGACGACCGGTGAAAACGCCAAGTAGATGCAGCTTGCCTTTGTTATATTCTCATGTTTTAAGAGCATAAAGTCGGATTTTGTTTTCGAAAGATTGAATACATTTTAGCCAAAATGCAATTCGTAATTTTCAATTTTAGCGTTTTCAAAGAGCAGTCGACTGAATGGAACCTACTGGTTTTTGAAGATATTTTGATGAGTCTTCATTATCAAATAGATTCATTATGTTGGTACATGATATCCAGTCCTCCGTAAACTATCTATTATAGATAAATAGATAGTTTAACCTCAAAATTAAAAAAAAAAAACATTTTAATTCACAGTTCATTAGGTTTAAAGGTAAACTAAAAAATTGCTTACATGAACTACTCCAGTAAAATATAGCAAATTTAGTGGACATGCGTAGAGATATACTCTATTCTCATTAGGTTGGATGTCCGCAGGAATGCAAGCCTATGTAGTGAGCCCATTTCAATAGTATGAAGGCTGCTTCTTATTTGCACAGGTATTGATAAACCTAATTGTTTATCTTAAACTGTTGTCAAAATTAGTTGAGCAAACCGGACCCTCTGGGAATTAAATTTGTATATTGTTTTGGGAGGTTAATCTCACTTTTCTGTGGACATTAATTGTAATTTGATGAGAGTTAATTTTGCCTTATACAGATACAGATTTCCTGTCATAGTCCAATTTGATATAGATCGATACAGAAAATGCACATATGAAGAAATTGTCATTTATTGAAGTAAAAACTGATTATTTTCTTTTAATGCATTTAGAAGAAGAATATTATGATGTCAAATTTTTGAAATTGCTTTTCACCCTGGTAAAAATGTTGACCCAAAAATGATTTTTAATGAATGATGTATGTTTATTTTTTTGTTTACTTTAAAACTTCAAAAGATTTTATTGTAGATAAATCCAGACATTCCTGAAGCCCATAAACTGAGAGGATGGTTTGATGGTCTTAGTGAAGATGCTAAATTCATTTCTATTTCTGCAAGGACAGATTCAGGTATATTATTATTCAGGAATTATCTCGAATTTATTTTTAGTAACTTCTTTTACTTACAAGCTTTGCTATATGGACCAATTTTTGATTTGTTAATGGATTCGGGCTATTACCGTCTCCCGGGATTTAATGGTTATAGTACAGTGGCATTTAATTCATATGTCATTATATTTTCTCATTGCATCCCGAAACACTCTCCAAAGATTGACTCACTGAAACCAAACTTACAAATGCATGCAAAAAAAATAAAAATGTATAAAATCAATACGTTTTAATCGTAGGTGGTGGTGGTTCTGGAAAGAACTTGACACTTAAAGAAGCGGTGAATGAGAAACTTGGTTGTGGAGATAAAGCAGATTATTTCAGTTGTTATGCTAATGTAATGCATATCAGAACTGAAAAATGTACATACAAAGCTTGTCCAACACCGGATTGTAATAAAAAGGTATTACCGGATATATTTGCTTGATATTTAAGACATATGTATTAATTATTTTATGTAAATCTAAAATATTAGCCAATTTATTAATCGAAAAACAGACTTAAATAATAAATAAATAACTTATTTCATTTTGCAGGTCATTGATCAAAATACCGGCCAGTACCGTTGTGAAAAATGCAATAGAGAATATGATAGCTTCAAATACAGGCTTATGATTTCGGTAAGTTCTTTTTAACATAATTTTCTTAAATATGTATTTGGTAATTTCTTTATGTATGTCACTTTTTACTGGTAATTTCTGTATGTATATCTCTTTTTACTTAACAAAATGCATGGAAGTAGCCTAAATTGAAAGTACATCTTTTGTCTATACGTTTGTACAAAAAATATTAAAACATAATTTTTTTATTACAAAATCGATTTTACTGATTCAATCAGTTTATATAATAATACAAAGTTGTTTATAATTCTTTTTTAGATGAATATTGGAGATTTCTCTGGAAATCAATGGATTTCACTATTTCAAGATGCAGGTGAAGAATTGTTAGAAGCAAAAGCGGATGACATTGGTAGATGGCAAGAAGAAGATAATGCCAAGTTTAATCAGGTTTTCAAGAAAGTAACATTAAGACCTTATCAGTTTAGATTACGAGCAAAAATGGAGACTTTTAATGTAAGTATATCACCTATGTTTACTTTAAATAAGGTTGGTACAATCATTTGGGGCATATGTAATCCTTCATCAGAGACATTTTCCGTGATAGCCTGCTTCTTTTTGTGGTCATCGACCGGTTTCGGACGCGTTCGCCCATCATCAGGATGTTTTTTGTTAAACAGTGTGATAACATAGATTTGCACAGAGCAAATACAGTTGATACACTGTTTTTTTTTTTTGACCGAATAAGGTTACCGATTGGCGAGTTCTCTCGACCAGTAAAAAAAAATGATGCTTTGGAAAATGTCTCTGATGCTTTCAGTCTGCGGAATGAACCAACACAACACATATATAATCCTTCTTAGTTTGTCAGGAAGTGTTATGATAATTGGCTATCCTATTTAATTTGACTTCTATTAAGAAACTATACCATTTCAATAATTAGGTATGTCCTTACCAATTAGTGAAATGAAATAAAAACAAAACAATGCAAGTCTCCTGCATCGGGGCAATAGCACTTCGCGTTGAAGTAACTTTTCATACGCCAAGAACGACGGCATAGCTTTCTAGCTAATAAAAGCAAGAATCTTTTACAGAGCAGGAAATGTGTCAAGGTATGCGGTGTTGGGTCCAGAGTACGAAAACAACCAACAGAAGCATATCTTGTCTATCAATAGGCACTCCGTTTACATTTCTTGCAATACATGCCAGAGACTATTCTCTTCAGTGACTTTCAGCCACTCCTTCGTCACTTATTTAGTTTATCAAGTGTTTTAATGCAAGATAAGGAAGAGGCTTATTTGTTTGATCTTCAGATGAACCCAATTTGGTTAGATGATATGCACGTCCATTTACCAGAAATGTCATTGATGGATGGAACCCACAGAAAAGCTACTTTTTTTTTTGAGCGTAGGATTCTGTCAGCGAGTTTTTTGTCAGTCGATATAGAAGTTGCTAGCTTGGATTCCAGCTTGGGGATCAATAAGTAGGAACAGCGAGGGTAATGTCTACTTTACTTCTTTCTCGAAATTTTTAGATGTTTTACCAATCGGAATGCTTACATCAAGGTCCATCGAAAAGACCCCAGCACCAGCATTTCTGTTAGCACCGGTGGCCTTCTCCATCGGTTTACATATGGTGTCAATTACTGGTAGGGAAACTATTTTATCTATTATTTCCAAGCTAAGTGTCTTCATCAATATTGTGGTAGTACGCTCACTGATTGAGAGGAGCATTTGAAAGAAGTAGGATATTGCAGGGTAAACTTGGCGATTAAGCTCAGGGACTTGGAAAGTGTTATGAAGAAGAACACACCTTTAAAAAGTCAAACTCATCTATATTCATCCTGTTATCATCGAATAATGTTATAATGACACATTAAGTATAAATACATTGCATCGTGTTCATTTTGTGTATTAGCAGCGATTTTGACAGACGGAAGTGATAAACCGTCCATAACGATGTTTTCATTCCAGCGCCGGTCTTTCAGCTTAGCTCTGCAATTCCTTATTCTATCTAAAGTAGCTTCTGAATTCCAGTAAGATGCAACAGACGTGTGTCTGTTCGGGGTTGTTTCGATGATTCCTCTGATATTCAGCACGAGATTTTCGAGACAGGAAAAACAATAGATTAAGAATTTCATATACCGCCCACTTCACTCATGCTATAATTTCTAAAAACAAATAGGTCAACTAAAACCAAAGACACGATTGTTTGGAATTTAACACCAAATCCGCTATTTTGAGTGTATGTTTTCCCTAATCGCTCTTTTGATCTTATCATCCATTGTATCTATTGTAAAGGGCCTATCACACAGTATACATTCCTGATGAGCCATTTGGCGTTCTTGCGGGATATCCCTGCCTAAATCACGTACAACACTTATGTAATAGGATCCAAATAGAGGTATCCAAAGCAGAGAGAGAAAGACAGGAACTCGCTCTAGTTTAGGCCAGACTAGAGTGGGAGAAACTGTTTAAATACAGCTGTCAGTAATAGGAGGGAGAATACCAACAGTCTTGCAATAGGATCCAAATAGAGGTATCCAAAGCAGAGAGAGAAAGACAGGAACACGCTCTAGTTTAGGCCAGACTAGAGTGGGAGAAACTGTTTAAATACAGCTGTCAGTAATAGGAGGGAGAATACCAACAGGCTTGCAATAGGATCCAAATAGAGGTATCCAAAGCAGAGAGAGAAAGACAGGAACACGCTCTAGTTTAGGCCAGACTAGAGTGGGAGAAACTGTTTAAATATAGCTGTCAGTAATAGGAGGGAAAATACCAACAGTCTTGCAGCAGAGTTCGTACAGCAGTCACGACCCGCCATCAACCTTTCTTTTTACCTCTCACTACCATTTTATATATTTTAGTGTAAAGTCAGGCAGTTTGTGCTACTTTTCGTTATACAGTATTCAGTACTTACAATAGCACTTACATAATAGTACTTATACTAGTACTTATAATACACTTAACAATACACTGTACTTATTACAATAGCACTTATAATAGTACTTACATAATATAAACAGGGCCTGCAGAGGTTGTTATGGTGGGCAGCTCCGTGTTATGGTGTTTGGGTTTAGCGAATCCGTAGGCAACTGTAGTAGCTAACTCAACACTTATCTCATTTAAAGTATACACAGTGTACACTTTTCAGTCGGCAACTTTCTTTTCTGTATTTCACACCGACCGTAAACAAGCCACCAATAATCTTTCAGATCGTGGTGACTTTACACCTCCTTCTACATAATCTGTTACCATTTTATAGATGGGATATAGTACTTGTCTACATAATCTGTTATCACTTAATAGATGGGATATAGTACGACGTAGTACATGTTACATGGTATTCACATTGTTTATTGTCAGTATCAAACTTTAGAACGCTATAGATTTTATTTTGTTTGAAATATAAATAAAATCTATGCCATTGATTGATTGGTTTCATAGTGATGGCGTTTTGTTAGTAGTTCTAACAAATCCTTCTTGTGATATTTTTCAGGATGAAAGCCGTGTAAAATATACAGTATTCTCTGTGAAGAAACCAAATTATAAAGAACGTTGCCGTCAACTTTTATCTGAAATAAAAGAATTATCTGGGCTTGCTAACAACTAAAAATGAAGTTTTTTTTTTTTTAAAAAAAAAGAATGAAAAACATCCTCATGTATATATATTAAAATTAATGCTCGCAAAGTTTTATATTCTTTGTTACTTTATCATAATAACCCAAAAATAATTTGTAAAAAGTATTGTTAATATTTGAATTCAGTTTGTAAATTGGTGGTAAGTTATTAACAGATATGTTAATGAAGCAAATTTAGTGTTCATGCGTTTATTTATTTTTGGTAGACTTCCTTATTAACTTAAAAATAAAAACAATTTCCCTGGTTCTTGGGTTTCAAAATGGAAAATTTTGGAATGGAATATTTTTACACCCTCTTTTCCTGGACCCATTCATACGGGTCCTGAAAATTCTTCAAGATCCTTATTTGGATTTGAGACTATCTGTGACATTTCAGAATAGCGTGTATTGAAGGCATGCATTTTTGATTCATTTTGAGAGAGTAATTACTGTGTATTGCCAGTCTTTGTTTTAGTAAAAATCCCATTGCTGTAACTTTTTGAAAATATTTTAAAATTAAGCTAGATTTTGGCCAAGCTAATTAATATAGAACTTAATTGCCCACACGGTATAATAACTTCACGTTAATAGAAAGTGTCATTCATGGTATTCAGCTGACTTACAATCACAAGAAAGGAAAAAAATGTGCAGAGAAATAATCCCATTACTGCTTTAATCTGTAGCATTAGTGCCCTACCGCGAAATATTTGTGTACGTGATACATAAGGCATAATTCTTGCTTATCACCCTTTACTCTTTATGTGTCTTTCCCATATTAAGTTATTCATATTTGTATCGATAAGGGTCCTTAAATAAATAAACAGCCCCCTGTTATGCCATAGTCTCCAAATATTTCCTATTTTCATAGGTTCAAAACATGTACCTTAATTTTTTTTTTAATTTAAGGCGTGTCAACACCTATGGTTATTGGCGTTTTCAGTGCACTGCCGGCCTCCGGACAGTGTTGTCTCGTTACAGACAACCTGTCCATCACCGGACAGTGAGCTGTAGAGGTTCTTAGAAAGAAAAAATCTATGGGCAGCACAGCTGGACTCGAACCCGGGTCCTCCGCGTGGAAGTCCAGTACGCCAACCACTTAGCTATTCCTTTCTCTGAAATGAACCTTAATATTTTTCTTTCAAATACACTCAGCCAAGAAAAAAAAAATGAATGGGACTCTTAGTTTATTCATTAATAAATAACATTTGTTGCAACAATCGTATTTTTAATATAATTCGCTAGCAAAATTAAAAATCTTTTTTCACAAAATTTTGATAACTTTTTAAATTTTTTTCCCTCCTAATACTTGATATTGCCTCTTCGGGCCCTGATACGACGAGGCATCGTTGCTATCAGGTTTTGAATGGTCTGTGTCGAACGGGATCCCATTCCTCTTCTGTAGGGCAATGCAGAGCTGTTGCAGAGTAATTGGTGGCTGATCACGAGCTCTAACAAGCCTCTTGTGCCCGTGTGTGGACTGGCTTTATCATGCATCAGAATGAAACTGTCCCCAATAAATGGAGCAAACGGTATGACTGCCTGTAGAAAAACTTTAATACATTTTTAATCTTAAAGGACTATCATACTTCCCGGCCAATACACAACTGCGATCTACGATAACTGAATTGAGGTTTGTTTATTGAAGTGAGTAAATTTTAAAACTTACCCACTTATGACATGTCTTTCTAATTTTTCTTTCAAACCCTTTTTTCGTATGTTAGTTTCTTTGTTTGTCTGTTTATACTGAACTATAAACTTAAAAGATTTAATGAATGTTTTTACTTTTTTTCTTAATTTTCAATTCATTATTTCAATAGCAATTTTATTGTCTTATATAAAATTTCAAATATGGCTTGAGTTTAGAACATTGAAACAAATTATGTTCTGTAGCCTAAATTTGGAAAGAAAAAAAAAAAGGAACAATAGAAATAGCTTAATCTGGTTCAAGTAACAAAAAAAAGTCTGGTATGTAACACTCACAACTTTCTCTTACTCTAGTTCTCAAAATTATAACTGGCAAATTTTATTGTTAGTGTACCACATTTAATGAAATACGGCTAAAACTGAAAAGCTGTTTAGTAAAAGCGCACTTCCGGTTACCAGTTTTCTTGAAACTCGGAATTTTGGCCATCTATTTATTTCTAATTAATTTTTTTTTGATGAAAGAATTATACTATGATAGCACTTTAGGGAAAAACATAACCCCACTCCTCTCCTAAAAGTGCCATTAAATGAATTTTTCCTAGAGAAATGTTTTAAATAAAAGTTGTACATCTTTGTAGGTGTAGTTTATATAGCAAGTGAAGAAAATCGTCGGCGCCATTTTTGAGGAAATCGTGAAAAAATAATTTAGTATAGTGGTAATGTAAACGCACTTCCGATTTTTTTGCAGACTCTGAATTTCAAAAACATATTTAATTCTAATTAACATTATTTAGATGACAGAATAGTCTAATAAACTGAAATAGCACTTTAGAGGAAACCGTAACCCCACCCTTCCCCCTAAAAGTACACTTAAATGAATTTTCGCGGAGAAATGTTTCAAATAACAGTTGTTGCTCATCGTATGTGTAGTTGATGTATCAAGTTTGAAGAAAATCGTTGGAGCCATTTTGGTAAAAATCACAAAATAGTAAAAAAAACAAGTAGTAAAGTGGTACTTTCGGTTGAGGAATTTTGACAGATAACCTACTGTCAGATCCCATGGTGATACCTAAACGGAATTATCAAGTGATACGATTTTTCGTTTTTGAGTTATGTTGTTCACATACATACACACACAGACCATTTTCTAAAAACCACTTTTCTGGACTCAGAGGATCTCAAAACGGATATTTCCGGTGAAAACTCGATATCGAAAATTTGACACGATTACAATACTTCCTCTTACTAGGAGTAAGAGAAAATATCAAACTTTCAGATGAGACATCTAATAATGCATTTAAGATAAAATATTTAGTCTGTGAATATAAGTGAGCATTCTTAAATTGTTTCCCATGCGTGAAAATTCTTTCGAAAGAAAACTGTGAAATCCAGGGATATATAATTTACAGAAGACATTTTAATTCAAATTTTATTTTAATACTCCGGGTATGTGTAGTTAGTGCTATATAACTAAATTAAATTATAATTTACTGCTTATTTGAGAAACTCCTCTCTTACTAGACATGAGATGAAAAACAACAAACCATATTGTATAGTCTTTTAGTAGGAGATCATTCATTCTGGTTGAAAAATTTTCTAGAAATAAAAAGAAAATTGTAACTGAATTTATGTTGCGACATCAAACTGTTTTTTGCTTCAAAATCTAAATTTATTTCACGTATTAGAAAGATAATGTTTGTGAATATTTTGCAGACATGACTTACTAGATACTTCTATTTCATAACTGGTTTTGCTAAATGTTGAAGCATTAAAAATAAACTACAATGCAAGTGCAAGTTTTCTTTTTTTTTTAAAACGAAATTCCACATGCGCAAGACACTGTATAGTGAGTGTCCTTGGAATCTGATGATTATTATGATAGTTACTTAGTCGCATACAGAACAGATAAAGTGTTTAGTTTTGTTTCATTTATTTGTTAGCTTTTAATAAAGATATTTAATTAGAAAAATGAGTATTCATTTAACAGAAGGAGCATTAAAAGTTTGTACTATATACATATATGCATTTCTTATATGTATTTTTGCAGTGTTGAATTTTTTATTATAAGTTCAAAATTTTGTAGAAAATAATATCTGGAGATCATGTTGAACAACCTATCCTAAAGATTTTGGTAAGTTTATTTTGATTTTCTACAAAATAATATAGAATAAACATGTTTTAAATATTTGATGGTTTTTGTAGCGGCTCTGAGCAATATGCGGATAAGTGGGCGTCTTTCAAGTTCAGGCATCCTCTGATGCATTTTAATTTTTTTTTTCTTTCTTTTTTTTTAGATATTACTTACATATGTAACGTGTAAGAATACATATACGAGTATGTAACTACAATAAATTATTGATGTAGGTTGAATGTTAAGACAAAATAATTCCATTATTATTTTGAATTTTACAAAATAAAGTCAAAAATAAAAGAACAAAATGTATATAGATTACACAAATGATTGTAATAGAAACGCAAAAAATATATTATTAACAAATACATCATAAAACAAGGAAGTTTATGTTTAAATTAATATATAAAAGTTTGTTAAAGAAACATATAAATGAATATGTAGTTATAGATTGATCAATTTTTTCAAAATCTATGGCTGGTAAGAAATTAATAAAATTTTTGGATGTTTTGATGATTTATCAGTTGACTTTCTACCAAAGGCCAATCTTTTCCAGAGCAGAGTAGATGTCGTATGAGGTATACTCTCTTATTTTCTACTGAAGGACAATATTGTAAATTAGATGGTTTACCAGGTTGTATCTGCAGGTAGTGTCTGTGGTTGAAAACAACAGTAGGGTCTCTGAGTTGATCCAGATCTATAGTGATAAATGTCTAAGGGACAGTTTTACAACAGTACATCCAGCCAGCAACCTATCCTTCTACCTTCTTATTACTCAGCCAGTCAGTCTCTTTATTATTCTCTTGCTACCTAACTTCTATTCAACAGTAAAGCCCTCGCTGTTTGTGTGTCCTATACATTATACAGTGTTCTTCTTCTGGTGGCTTGAATACATACACTATTCCTTGCTTTAAGTGACCTGCTCTAAAGCAATAAAGTTATATTGTTGGCTATCTTTCATCGGCCTTAACCGTTGCTGCCAGTAAGTCTCTATATGCAATAGATAATGGAGAGATAAAATTTTCTCCAAAGTCCTCTATTATTCTATAATCTGTAGACAGAAGGAAAAATAGCAATCTTTGGAGACTCCCTCACAACTGTTTCAAAATCTTTTGTATGTGCGGTTGTTCCTATATTATGTTGGAATTTAAATTTATTTTTGTGTATTTGAAGCATACACGTAACTAGGAGCTATTATTATACATTTTATTTATTTATTTATCTGTTGAATACATTTCAGTACATAGAGTTTGGTACATTTTTATAAACTCCTAATTGGCAGAATAAAATGACGAGTTAAATTATATACACAAATAAAAAGAGACACTTAGTACTTCCATAGTTGGAAGGTGAGAACTATAAAATTAATACGGTCACATACCAGCTGTTTAAATTGCTTAATTATTTAATAAGTATTAAACTTGAGATAAAATCAGAGATCGAGTATTCAGTACATTCATAAAGAAAAAATATACGTTTGTTGGTTTACATTTTCAAAACATAAACAGTGACCCATACTTTTGGTATCAAGATCCAATAAAAATTTTGTTCTAAAGTTTTTATAGGCAGCGCATACAAAGAAAATGTGGTGCGAGTTATCTTTAACTTTGGTGTAGAATTTACAGTATTCATCTAGGTTTATGGTATACCTGCTGCCTTTGTAGTAAATGATTGCTTTCTTTGAGGATGATACTCTCAGTTGGCTTATCACGAGTAAATTGTAGAGAGAGGTTGAATGATAAATACAAATTGTACTGTCTGTTAGTAATTCAGTTTTTATATTGAGGATTATATGAAGATGCAGCAACTCTATCCAGGTCTAATTTATGTAGATAGATTACATATTCATTTAAAATTTTAGATTTAAGTTTGTTTAGCAAAACTATGTCCTGTTGTAACCACAACCAATCATAACCAATACAATTTAGTATACTTCTTAATTGTGAGGCCCAATTATATTTAATTTCATTACTCTGAGACTTGTCCAGCAGCAATAACTTTCTGAAGCAAATTTTTGGAAATTTGTTGTTACACATGTTTAACCACCAGTTCAGAGCGGAATTTATTTTTATTAGAGCATCAGAGACATTTTCCTTGATAGCCTGCTTCATTTTGTGGTCATCGACCGGTTTCGGGCGTTCGCCCATTTTCAGGATGCGTTTGTCAGACAGTGTGATAACACAGACTTGCACAGAGCAAATTCAGTTTATACACTGACTGGTCTTTTTAATTGTATTTTAAAACTAAACTCTTAAACTAGGTCAAAGGCACCTATGGTCATGGTAGCTGGGTGGGAAAGGAACACGTCTTTGGGTTGTTAAAGGGGCAAATTTTCCTTGAAATGGAAACAACACATGGGGGTTTAATTTTTTAAACTCTGTTGTTGGAGGGAGATCCACTTGACAATTACATAATCAGAATGACTTTAAAATTAAATCAAATAACGATTTCAAGCTAACACTATTTTAAAACTAAGCGATTAAAATAATAAAAATTAAATACACATAAGCATAATAAGCATATTTTATAATATTTATAACTATGTAATATAATATTATATACATATATTATACTATATATATCACAGTACCTACATATACTTAACATATACCATACACACATACACATATATACCTACCATGTGGATATTGTATATACACATACACATATCATATATTATACATATATCTTGCTATATACCATATTTATATATGTATTATATATATACATACATGATACTTGTACACATACCACATATACATATGCATATTTATAACTATGCATTCCACTCGGCCTTCCAACTCTTTACACAACATTCACATGCACTCACTCTCCATGTACGCACGCATACTTAATTTTTTTTTTTTTTTAGCTAAACTAAAAGTTTGAGTATGAAAATTTGCCCCTTTGACAACCCAAACACGTGTTCCTTTCCCACCCAGCTACCATGACCATAGGTGCCTTTGACCTAGTTTAAGAGTTTAGTTTTAAAATACAATTAAATAGACCAGTCAGTGTATAAACTGAATTTGCTCTGTGCAAGTCTGAGTTATCACGCTGTCTGACAAACGCATCCTGAAGATGGGAGAACGCCCAAAACCGGTCGATGACCACAAAATGAAGCAGGCTACCACGGAAAATGTCTCTAATGCTTTCCAGCTCTGCGGAACCAACCACCACAACATTTATTTTTATGATTAATATAATATTATTTGGATTAATTTTGTTAAATATTTGTTTGATTTTTAGGGTTACAGATTGATACGAGACCAGCATGAAAGAAAACGTTACCAACTTTTTATAACTGATAACATTAATTATACTAGTTTAGCTGTATTAGATTTCAATGTTACATTAATAGAGATTTTACAGAAATTTAAAAAAAACTTCATAGTCCAAATTATCAACTACAGTATAAATGATGCAATGGGTGAAGAAATAAAGTAAGTAGCGAATTTCTAGCATCACCGTGTATGGGTGCTATCAGCAAACACACAGTGTATACAGTGTTCAGTTTAACACAGTGCACAGTTCAAACACAGTGTATGAACAAATTATCACAAAAACCGGAAAATCAAGTTTCGTATTCCACTACAACTGATACGAAGGTTATGGGCAAAATCTATCAACAGGAAGTGCCACTTTACACATTTTTTTTCCCCGTTTTTCGCGATTTTCTTGAAAATAGCTCCAACGGTTTTCTTTAAACTTCGTATATAGATAAATACATATCACTTTTATTTGGTATTTTTTCCAAGAATATTGATTTTTGGGAGGTAGGTGGGGCTTGTTGTTACAAATTTCAGTTAACATTTTTTTAATTGCTGTATGTTGCACTCAAAATTGCTGAAAATTTATTAATTTGTTGTCTCATTTATTTCTACGAATTATATATTTTTTTTGAGATTTTTCAAAATGAAGTAACATTTAAAAAATTCAAATACTATTAAAATGCGCATACTATAACAACTTGCCCTTCGGTGGGGGCTTGTTGTTTGTTACATGCGGAGGGTAGGTTGTTACAATGTGTAAAATATATGTTTGGGTGTTATTATTATTATTATTTGTCTGTGGGGAGGGAAACCCTACACTATCCAAAACCTCACTGGGCCCATATAGCTACCCCAAAAAAAACAACAACGAGCCGGGTCTATAACAAAAATCCAGACCCGGATCTAATCCAAGATTCACCACAGTCCGAATAAATCGGACAATAACCTTAAGCGGAAATAGCCTAAGCTCTTCCACAGACATCCTATTCCTGAACCTAATTTCCTCACAACCAAAGCAATCAGTCATAAGATGAATGGGTGTTTCCTCCTCTGTCTCACAGACTCTACAAAATGGATCCGGCATGAGCCCCATTATGTAGAGATGTCTACATATGACAGTAAGAGATCCATCCAGATGCCTGAGAGCGCTCTGTGAAAAACACAGCAACGTCTCACTAATGGCCTTGTCCAGACCCCCGATGAGCATTTTGGACTGCTTACGTTAGTGTTATGTACCCTCTCATCCAAAACACAACACAGAATAGCATAAACCTCAGTCTGGAAGACCGTTGTCCATTCACCAAGAGATACTGTCAAATGACCTCCGGTCTCAAAATAGACCGCAGCTCCAGACCTACCATCCATTCTGGAACCGTCCGTGTAACACCGGAAGTAGTTATCAGGTATCATGCCAGACGGACCCAATCTTGACCAATCTTCCCTAGAGGGTAACCTGACACTGTGAGAATGCTCGAAAACAAAAGTCTTCAACATTCTATCAGAGGGAAAACCTGTAACAGGAACCTTCAAAAGCATCTCTCGATGAATGGTAGAGTGACCATATCGCTTTCCCTGCCAAAAACCTGCCTGTTTAATTCTATAACAGGCTTTCATTGCCATAGTTTTCACCTCTACAAAGAGCGGTGTAATTCCTAATAAAGTCTCTATTGCAGCTGTAGACGTGGTCCGCATCGCACCGGTCACCGCCAGAAAAGCCAAGCGTTGAATATCCTCAAGCAGCAGTCTAGCGGATCTTATCTCAATGCGACGCCACCACACCACAGCCACATACAACAACCTAGTTAATAACCATACCATAAATCCAAAACATCATCTTGGGAGTAATCCCCCAATTTTTACCTACTATTCTTCGACATGGCCAAAAGGAAATAATTGCCTTTTGATGCTGTGCCTTAACATGTTCCGACCAATTTAATCTACTGTCAAGAACCACCCCAAGAAACTTCACCGATTTGCAAATCTGAACAGAAGTTCCTAATAACCTAGGAGGTTTTAATCCTACGATCTTCCTCCTATTAGTAAAAAAAATCACCTAGGTCTTACTGGGATTAATTGAAAGACCCTTATCCTGAGTCCAATCATGTACCATGTTGAGGGCATTAAGTCTGAGATAGTAGTCAGACATCGCCCCATCAATAAAATAACACCATCATCGGCATATGATGTTTGGGTGTTTATTTTAAGGAAATAAAACTGAATAAGGTTCAATAAACAAATTATCAGATCTTTATTTTAATAATAACAGCAGCTTGATTATGATCTAACATGGATTATTACAAACTTAATTGCTTGAACATTCATTCTCTTTCTATTCAGTGTCACTATCCATCTCCGAGTTACAAATATATCTAGGGTCATTTTTAACACATTTTGATTGGGGCCATCTTTTGCACAGCTTGCATTCAACCCAATTTTCTTCATCTTTTGACTGCGACCATGGTTTTAGACATTTCAGGCACAGCCATTCCTCAACTTCTTCGCTGGAACTTGATGGCAAATTATTTTTTTGATTCATGTTCACAGCTTTGGAGACACAGGTTTTTGTTAGAATTGCCAACTTTCTCGTTTTTCTTGTTTTTGGCTTCATTTCTTTTAAGATCTGCCGTGATTTGATTTAAGATATGCAGTGGGGCAAGTTGTTGCACTGTAACAACATGCTCCAACCAAGTGTAACCCCACTGACGCTATTTCACTAATTAATCCATAAACACATCGGTCAAAGAATACTAGCGCAACCATATTGAATTGAAATTATTGTTAAGGATGTATGAATTAACAGCATAAGTATGAAAGCCTTACCTTTAGTAGTTTTCCGATCACAGCTTTCAGTTTAATAATAAAATGTAGCTTTCACTATTATATTTCGAGAAAAGTCACACAATGCCGCCATGTGCAACAGAATTTTAGCCAGAACTGCAACAAACAGCACTCGCATATCTCTCAACTTTGGCCACTTAGGAAGTGCTTCTCTCAGCCGATTTTTTAAAAATTACACAGTAACAACATGCCCCTGTAACAACAAGCCCACCTTCCTCTATTTAACAATAAGTTTCTATCTAAAGTACTACTTCAAATCAATATATGGTTTTATCATATATATATATATATATTATTAATATACATAAGAAGTGTTGCTAGATTTCAAAATTTGAAGGATTTGAGGGGGTTAACCAGAATTGCGATCTTATAGAATAGACTAGGATTAGGAGAAAGTAAAAAATGGGGCATTAGTGGCAACATTTACGCTATAACCCAAATGCCCAATGACACCCCAACAAAAATTAAATTTTTGCATAAAAATACCTACTTCAAAATACTTATCCAACAATTCATAATTCAATAAATATTTGTAGCGAAAAGTTCGAAATTTAATGAAATTTGGCCTTAAGCTTCGCTCTTGTGGTCAGTATTGGAACTCGAATTTGAAGAAGTGATACATACCCACAATTTGTAATTATTTATTATAGGAAAAACTTAGCATATTTATATTGTTGTTATTTACAGTATTTTACTTTTAGTTCAGCAAATTAGACCCTTATTTTAGGGCATAAGCCTCTCGAGAGAAAACCCAGTATGTTTGTTTCTTCCATCTATAGTATCTCCTTGCTTGTTGGAAAAGTTCATCTCTCCATTTTCAATTACTCTAACCGTTCCAAATTGTATTTTGAATGTTATCTATAACGAAAACTATAGTTACCTATAAGTATATTCCGAATGTTGAGGCCAAAATTCTGCCTCTTTGAAAATTCTGTTTTCAGTCTTGCCTATACATGCGGGTCTATAATTTCTTTATATATCCTCCTTCATTTTGAACACTGAAAATAATTTTTACATTTATTTTATTTTATTATTTTTTGCTTCTAGATATGTCATGGTTATTAAAGAAATGAATGCAATAGCACCAAGTGGAAATGAAAGCAATACTGCACCCTCTACGAGTGACAAGCGGCTTAAAGTACCAAGTAATATTTTCCATTTTTTTAATAATCTGCATTATAATAAAAATCTCGCTTGATCTATTCTTATACATATATTTTAATGATTGAAATTTATTACTTTTACTAATTTAAAGACGAAGCATTGACCGATATTTGGATAAAATATTGCGGTACTTAAAGTGTAATTAAGTAAATACAAATATATTTAAACTTTTTTTTTTATTGAATATTTACAACTATTCTAGAAGAAACAACAAGTAAATGAGATTATTATGTAATATTTAGCTTTCCTTTAAAATGCCACTTCAGTACAATGTATTGGAGACCCACCAACTTAATATTAGGATCTATTAAATGCATTATTAGGTTTACAAACTTGAAAAAAAAGAAGAGTTTTACTGAATAGGATTATTTTAATAATAATTTCATTGTGGAAAATGTCATTGTAGAAAGTTCTGGGAGATTTAGGCATATCTCTAGTCATTTCAAATTTTAATGGTGATTGATAAAGGCGCTGGCTTCGGGATCTTTAATGTAGTTACATTTATGTGCTTATGCGCAGTTTCCCATGATAAAGCCATTATTAAGTAAAAATTCAATGTTTGGAGAAAATTTATAAAATAGATAATGAGGATCGGTCAGAAAAACATTTCCAAATGTTCACCAACGTTTCGGCTAATTTATAGCCTTCTATAGGGTCAAAAGTTTTCTCTTGAAATTATGAAATTATTCTGTTATGAACAGTCTATGAGGAAAATGCACAAACAAGGTGAGTTGGTGTTTCAGTGTCACATTTTCTATAGTGTGATTTTCTAAAGTAGATAATAACCAAAATAATATGATTATTTCCTAAGGAGGTAAGATATGCCTTGTAACCATAACTATGACTTGAGGAGATACATTGTTCGGAAGCCTATTGGGACCACCATGAATAATTTACATTATCACTGCTCCGTAACACTATTCAAGTAGAAGTTTTTTCCGTTTCTCGTTAAGCAAACAGTTCTACACGAGATACTAGAGAAAAGTTCAGGACCAAAAACTGGTCGAAAGACCTCCGTCCTTTGCCAATCTACCGGCTTCTTAGTTTATGTAATAATTAGTAACAGAAAGTGTGTGTGTGTGTGTGTGTGGTTCACACGTGATTTTTATATTTCTGATTTAATAAAACGATTTTTATTAAAGTTTACAAGTATGCTTACACTTTTATTAGAACACAATTGTATGTCTTTTAAAAAATATTTTTAACATAATATTATTCTAATAAGTGTATTTTATTTTAACAGTGAAAATTATAGATAATGTAACGGGTAAATTACTGCCAATATCTAAGTTGATACCTAAATATCCGAGACAAACTATAAAAGCAAAGGTACTTAGCAAAAAACGCTATAACGAAAAAACTTTTAGTGCAGTCATCCAGGATGAAAGTGGTAAATGCATAATAATGGGAACTGACGATAAAGTAAAATTTTTTGATATGATTCAGGTATGTTTATTGTTATAATAATTTGTATTTTAAAATCATTCAACATTAAATTTTATTTTCTCTTATTTCTAACGATCGTATCACATTTTATAAATTGAGTTTTTACGAAAAATACATGTTTCGTACTCTGAAGAACATTGTTTCGATGAGTTTTTAACAATGTTCGCTATGTGTGTGTGTGTGTGTGTGTGTGTGTGTGTGAGCGAGAGTGAGAGAAAAAAAGAAAATTTATTAAGTCCTGGGAATGAATTCCCTTAAGGACAACTTACAATATTATTGTATTGTACAGTTCAAAATAGATACAAGATAAATCAATGCTGGATGCATTGAGCCTCATTCCTACTTTAATATCTCAAGCATATCTAAGCTCTAAAATTGTCTCAAATTGCACAGTTTTCAGAATTAATAACTTATTCCACTATTATTGGATTAAATGAAAAGGACTAATATGAGACCTACAAAAATAGAAATAACTAAGTGTTTTTTTTTTTTTTTTTATTCTTAGGAAAATACGACATATTATTTTGTTGGGGTCTGTGTATATTTAACTAAGAAGAGTTCCAATTTTGCTTTTCAACTATATTTTCAGACAAATACATTAGTTATACCGCTAGAACATGACTATGAAGAATCAGGTAAATTATTGCAAATAATTTATATTTGTTACCAGCCACAATAATAATAGGATATTAAATGCTTATCTTGAAAATATTTGATTTTATTATTTATATTAATTAATAACAATTCTGCTTATGTATATAATTTATTATAGACATTTCTCAGGCATTCTCTTACATATTAAAAGAAGGTTATATAGCCAGTGAAAATGGAATTGACAGTTTCAATTGTTATGGAACTGTAATTGATGTATGTACTGCACAATGCCCTTATAAAGCTTGTAATAACTGCCAGAAGAAGGTAAGCACAAATATGTATATATATATATATTTAAATAATGTTTTAATTCAACCACTACAAACACATATTTGAAATAAAATCTGGTGTGAATCACTCATATTACTTTCTTTTACTGTTCTTACGATTCACATCCAATCCACCAAAACCAAAACAACCACAATGGTCTAGTGGCTAGCACAACCGATTCGCGTCTCGACAATATAGGTTCAGTCCCAGCTAAAACACACTACTTTTAATTTTTACTAAACCGACGGTCGCCATTTCGCGCTGTGCCAATCCGCCCCTTTTACACCTACTGTTGAGATATTTTATTATTCAAATTCATATACACATATTCTTTTCTTACTCAGACGATCTCAAAACATGTAACATAAGTTTAAACTTATTTTTCGAAAAATTGACACGATCATTGTATTCATAGTAGTGAGAGAAAATTTGTCAAATTTATGATTGTATTAAATTACAGTAAGAGAAAGTTTATGATTTTAAATCATTTGAGAGTTTCACATCACATTTTGTTTGTTTTTTTTTCATTGATTCTCATTGCTGGAACTTTGAATCTTAGGAAATTTGATCACTTATTGAAGGTTTTAATTTTTTCAGGTAACTAAAGATAAAAGTGGTAATTATTACTGTTTTGGATGCAAAATATCGTGCAATGTTAGAGATAAATTATTGCTTACGGTAAATATAACAGTTTATATTAATTGATGTATTTTTTGTTAAAGATGTCTAAAAAAAAAAAATCGCTTAATGACTTTATTTTATTGTCTAATAGAAAATTTTGATTCGGAAATAGAGTAATCGGAATGACGTACTGAAATCCCTACTCAAAAAAATTCGTTTAAAATTCTTCAATGTTGTTTGTATACCAGCATTAACTCAATTAAAAAAAAGAAGAAAAAGATAGCTGCAAGAAATTCAAGAAATATTTTTTTTTTCCCAAATTTTCCCCAAGTGAATATTGTAAATAGGGATTTTATAACTTTTTGGGAAGTTATAAATTTTATAACATCTTAGTGCTGAAAAAGAAATGTAGCATTTGTATCCGATATTCACAATTGATTTCGCACCTAGTAATACATGTTTAGAGGTCCTGTAATTAAAAAGCCAAGTGATTTATAGACATTGAATTTTGTGTCTGTGTATCTGAACTCAAAAAAAAAACAACAAACAAACAAAGAAAAAAGGTCGTAGACAATTTAAACACGATAACCCATTTTGGGATTATCAACAGAAAGGTGGAATCGGTTAAAATCTCATTACCACTTTATTTAACCGATTTTTAGTTTTCTAAAAATACAGCCTTAACGATTTTCTATAAACTTTGCGTATACACAATACAGTCTAGGATTGTATACATACTTTTAAGTTTATCACATTTATTTGAAATATTTTTCTAGCTAGATTGATTTTTAGGATGGTAAAAGTGATGTAAAGTCCATTTTCAATACAATGTTTGGTTCTTCCACTATTTACAGAATAATTGAGAATTATTATTATTATTATTTGTCTGTGGGCAGAGACCAAACCCTACACTATCCAAAACCCCACTGGGCCCTATATAGCTACCCTAATAAAAGCAACAACAAACCGAGCCTAACCTATCTAAGATTCACCGCATTCCGAACAAATCTGGCAGTAACCTTAAAGGAAAATAGCCTAAGCTTTTCCACAGACATCCATCCTATTCCGACCAATGGTCCTGAACCTAATTTCCTCACAACCCAAGCAATCTATGGATGGGTGTTTCCTTCTCTGTGTCACAGACTCTACAAAAGGGAACCATTATGTAGATATCGCTCCTTAAACCACAATGTCCAGTAAGGAAATCAACCAGATATCTGAGAGAGTTTCGTAAAAGATACAGCAAGATCTCACTAATAGCCCTGTCCGGATCTCCAATGAGCATCTTAGAATGCCGACAACCAACTGTGCAAGTCCTTAGGGATGAATACTGTGAAGCTATCCATGACTGGAAGCTTGACAGACATATGCCTGAAGATATACTCCGCATTCTTTCGATATCCATATTAGGGGTTTAAACTTTATAAACTAATCACTTGTCTATATATCCATCATTTTATAGATCTAGAATAGTGGGACACTACTCTCAACAGTGCCATTTCATTCTAGGATTAGTTTCCCAAGCAATCTTTAATTGAAGGAGGTACAAAGTCTTCATTTGGAAAATAGTATTTATTGTAAAAGTGGTCATGTAAATATTTTTCATTCTAAATTTTATTTTTTATTTTTTTAGATAAACATTGGTGACTTTTCTTGGAAGCTAGAGAAACTTACTGTCTATGACAAAGTAGTAGAAAAATTTCTGGAAGTTGAAACTCAAGATATTGCCAGATATGTCGGGGAGGATAATGCAAACTACTGGAAAATATTTAATGCAGTTATATATAAGCCATATCGGTTTCAAATAGCAGCTAGAAATACTAGTTATCAAAAGGTACATATCTGATTTTCCTATTTAGGCTAAGGCGTCATAGAAATATACTTCAAGTAACTTGATTTTTCTGTATTAGGGTCAGAAATGAAGATTACTTCTTATGCCATTAGTGTTTCAAGGGGTTACAATCACTTGAGTTGATCTGATTCCTGACAGGAGCATCCTTAGTCAGGTCAGGTCAAGTGTAGTTTTGATGCCTTAGTTTTAAAGGAAGTTTTTTTTTTCTTTGATGAAAAAGTTAATTCATCAGTGATATTGAGGTCTTCAAGACAATCAAAAAGGTGCTATGTAAGATCACTTTCCTCTCCATATTGTTGTATTCCCATAAGTCTTGGGCGTAAAAAGCATAGAAGTCAATCGCTGTCCAACTGGAACCGACAGAGAAACACCCTGCAAGGAATGGACTGAGAGAAACCTAACCGCCGAAATACTTTCGAAGGTTTGGTTGTAACGCGTTTGTATTTCTTAAGGGTCGGCATCTAAGAAAGTTTGCTCCCAAATCAGAAAAGGGCGTTTTCGTCGGCTGTTCGGAAGAATCGAAGGCTTATAGGGTTTGGCTTACCAATCAAAGAGTTATCAAAATCTCAAGAAATATTAAATTTATTGAAGAAGAAATCGCTTCAGGAAAAAATGAGAACAAAAACCACCTTGAATGTCTAATAGATGAGTCCGAAAATCAGAAATGACACAGAAGTCTCTGGGGAATTAACACACAAAAAAGCGCGATTAGTAACCCGCGGATTTTCTCAAATTCCAGGTAGAGATTTTTTCGAAACATATTCTCCAGTAGTTCGATTCAACTGCATTAGATGTCTTATAGCACTAGCTGCCACACAAAATTTGTCGGCGCCAATTGGATCTGAAAAGTGCTTATCTGAACGGAGTCTTAGAAGAGATTATTTATATGGAACTCCAAAGGATTTCGAAAGAATATTAAATGAGGTCATTTCTACAGCCGATGAAACGACAAAAGGAAAAGCATTAGACATGTTAAAACAATTTAAATCAGGAGATAAAGTATGCTTGCTTCAAAAGTCTTTGTACGGATTGAAACAACCCGGACGGCAGTGGTACCTAAAACTACATGATGAATTACTTCAGTTGGTTTTGAACCTTGTACGACTGACCCATGTGTTTATCTAAAATTGTCTAAAAACAGCGACGAATTCACTTGCCTTGCGGTTTATGTGGATGACCTAATACTTTTGTCATCCAGTACAGCAGATAATGTCGTGCGACAACTGAAGAGATATTCCCATTTTCAATCTCTTGAGCAAATTGTTTTGAGATCAAGGACATGAGATCAAGCATATACCATTGCCTTGGTTGAGAATTTAGGCATTTATCTGATGGACTGATTGTTTTACAACAGAGGTATATCTTGGATTTGCTCAAGAGATTTTGTACGGAAGATTGCAAGCCAGTTAAAACTCTATCAGTGATGGATCCGAAACTCATAAAGCCGGAAGTAACCGATTCGGAAGAGATGAAAAAGTTCCCATATCAGTCACTAATTGGCTTACTCTTGTATCTTTCGACAGTCACCCGTCAGGATTATGATGAAACAGTAATTATAATCAAACACTTTGGGAAGCAGCCAAAAGATTACTTAGGTATTTGAAGGGCACAACGAATTCGGGGATTAAATTTACACATGGAAAGCTAAGACTCATAGGATATGTTGGCGCTGATTGGGCTAACTCGAGTGAAGATAGAAGATCTTACTCCGGACACTTTAGGAGGCGGACCCATATCGTGGAAGGCAAGAAGCAGAGGACAGTCGCACTGTCTAGCGCTGAAGCAGAATACATGGCAGTTACGAAAGCGCCCAAGGAATCCATTTGTCTGAACATGCTATTGACTACTATATTTTCAGATAGTCAAAGTACATCAAATTGGCTCAGAACGAACGTTACCATGGTAGGACCAAATACATTGCAACGACGCACCATTTTATACATCAGGCGATGAGAGAAATGCAAGCCGGCGTTTTCACTAAACTACTCTCTGGTCCCTAGCATGAAAGATGTGTTACAGATATTGGAATGTCATTTATGGTAGACTCGAGGGGGATTGTTATGCTATGACTCGTCCGACCATCGATGGCAAGAATCATTGCGGTCTACAACCTTTATTGCACATGCGTACCTTCCTCTTTTAGTATTCAAGTCTTCAGATTTTATTGTTTTAATAAATCCAAGTATAAGTGTTTTTGCAACAAAACTTTTTGTTATTTTGCCCTACTCTAACAATTTTATTCTGAATTAATTAGCTTGTTCGTGAATCTAGATTACGCGCTCGTATGTGGTCCTAAATAGAGAATTATGGGGAACTGTTTCAACATTTTTTTTTCATGGAAGTTATTAATATTTTCCAATTAAAGCGATGGTTGACAGGGGGCTTAAGGCAGAAACAATTTTTCTCAAACTTCAGAAGAGTTAATTTTTTCTGCTAAATTTTTCTAATGAAATACATTTTAGTTTATTAGGATTCGAAAATATTAAAGTAATTTCTATACCTTTATAATATGTGAATCTTTACCACTGATCTGTTTGATAGTTGCATATTCTGCCCCTTGACATATAGATCTTAGCTATGCCCATGATTCTATAAGGTTTCAGTTAAATGTGGTCAATCAAAAGTACCACTTTATTGAATAATTTTTTCTTTTTGTACAATTTTTCAAAAATTGACTCCAACGGTTTTCTTTAAATTTGATATATCAACTACACATATTAAGAGCTACAACTTTTATTTGGAACATTTTTCAATAAACAAGATGAAGTATGAGCTTCTTGCATTTTTCGGTTTTGACATACTATATTGTACACAACATGTCTGCTTTGTAATTACATTTAGATAATTAAATATGTTTGCTTTAGTTAAGCTTTTTTACATGAAAATAACGCATATATGTTTACATTTTACATTAATTTATTTTTCTTTATTTTTTTTTTTGATTTGAGGCGCGTCAACATACTCATATATGGTCTTTGGTGCCCGGAGCTTCTCAGTGCACTGCCGGCCTCTGAACTGTGTTCTCTCGTTAGAGACAACACTGTCCCATCACCGGACAGTGAGCTGTAGAGGCTTCTAGGAAGAAAAAATCCCGGACTCGAATCCGGGACCTCAGCGTGGGAGTCCATTACACTAACCACATCCAGAAGTTATTTTTTTTTTCGTATCCCGCGATAAAGGCGTTAAGCCATTTTTTGTCTGGCAGCCCAATATTTTTCATAAATACTACTCATACCCTGTAATGCAGGGCATGCGTTCACATGTTGAAAGGTTATTACGCCGTTATTGCACAATGGGCAAATCGGCGAATCCTTTATACCTATTTTGTGGAGGTGGGCTTGGAGGTAATCATGCCCTGTAATTCCTCGGAATAGCACGACAGAAGATTTTCTTGGAAGGCCGGCAGGTATCTTATTTTCTAGCAGCGTTGCCCACTGCTTTTTTAGCGGCCATGCTCTTTAACTCCGCGTGTGATTTTTCCTTTAAATGGCTACCTATAACTCTTTTAGCCGAAGCAAAACAAATTGCGTAGTCGGGCTGATCACATTGAATCCCCTGTTTTGCAAGTTTATCGGCCTGCTCGTTCCCTGGTAAACCACAATATGCAGGAATCCACTGGAAAGCCAACTGCTTCCCTTCTGTAAGAGTCTTTTCAACCATTTCTTGGCACGTTCTTACATACATCTACGGAAATTCCACTTTGAGATCCCGTTACGGCTATTAACGCAGCTTGGGAGTCACTGAGAAACACACTTTGTCCAATTTCTTTTCAACCCTATTTCAAACCTATCAAGATAGCCCGGATCTCCCCATCGAAATTTGATGCCCAAGTTCCAACAGGTTTTGAAAACTGGAAATCGATACCATACACTCCAGCTCCCGCATTTTTAGTGGCACCTTCTGCTGAACCGTCAGTATAGATGTGGGTCCAAGGAGGAGATGGATAGCATTCTCCAAGCATTTCAAGGGCTGGAGCTCTCGCACTGTTATCGCCTTTCTTAACGGGCTCCATGAGATGGAGACGTAACATTGGTGTTCTCCTTATTTTCCAGTACATCTCATTGTGCAGAGGCTCACTCCTGCAAAGGAATAAATTATATTTTAAATTAATATAAATTATCCAGAAGTTATTCCCTTGCCTCATTAATTTATTTTTATCAAATATGATTAGATTTTTATAGTTTTAATTTGAACTAAAAACTTCTTCTTTTTTTTCAGTTCAAAACTTTAAAATCTTTTCGAGTAGTTTGTGTGGAGAAAGCTAATTATAAACAACGCTGCAACCAATTATTAACTGAAATTAAAAGTATGTATACATTTTGGAGAGCTTATACAAAATACATGATCGAAAAACCTCTAAAAGAAGATTTGCCTTCAATTGAAACCATGGAAATATAATTTTCAATTTGTACTTTTATAAAATAGAATAATCAAACTAGAATAGAATATTCCTGAATTGAGATCGGCTTCACATGTGCCCACTTTTTGTTAAGCATAATATCACTGCAAACAGCAAATTGTAGAGATAAATGAACTTGTACATGGCCACATAAAAAGTGTATTATTACTCAACTCTAACAGATTACATCAGAGAGGAGAGATTGTCATGAAATCCATTATATCATCATTGAGGAATTTTTTTTTAGTGGTCAAGTTATTTTCTGTTAATTAGAGGGCTGAATTAGTACTCATTACAACTAATTTGTCTATATTAGGTAGCTTGAATGTTTGTGTGAGAGAGATTTTAAGTTGAAGTCTACTCTGTTATGTGGCCTCTATTTTATTATTTCTCAATCAATACAATAGAAAGAATACAGAAAAAAAATACTGAATATAAATGACACAGTTTAGGTTTCCATGCTTCCAACTCACCATACGGAGACTTTATAAAATCTTGAACCTTCCTACCCTCGAATTTCGACGAACAACAACTGATCTATTGTTTCTATTTAAGCTGCTAAGCAATAAAATCGACTCAACTACCTTACTAAAATCAAATTAAACATTCAAATAGCTTCACTTAGAAAAAAATATCTTTTTCATATTTCTTAAACCAAGAGCAACATACGTTGACCTATGTGCAGAATAAACAAATTGTCTAAGTCACAATATTTCTTACAAACCAGCAACAAGTAGTAGGTACTTATATCTAAATATATATCATAATATGTTATATTTTTTCTCTAGGTTTTACATAGTATATTAACTTCATATTATTGTTATTTTATGTTATAAAAGTCTAATTTATGTTAATAATCAATTACCATTATTTTTTTCTATTTTTATTATTCTGATTGCTTCTTTTTATTGGTTGTAATTATGTTCTCCAAATTTGTACATATTAGAACACTAATGTGTTCTAATGTTCCCATACAATCAAATTGTTGCATAATTAATTTCAAACTAATTCCATTCGTTATAATTTTAGTTTTGATATTTTATATTTTATCTCTTTATAATTTATAAATTTTTTTACTCTTTATATATATATATATATATATCTATATCTAGTTTTGAATATTTACATACTATATATATGTATATTTAAATATTATTATATATTTTTGTAACAGTCTAAGACATGATGAATTGTAGACAGCATTTTTTTAAATAAAAATATATTTATATAAATAATTGATACGTATTATTGCATTTCCAGATCCCTTTCCAGATCAAGATCTCTGAGAAATCTTACAATCTATGAATGTCTAGGGAGAGTATGTCTTCTTCCAATATCTGGTAACTGTCAGGCTTCCAAATTTTCTTTCAATCGCATCGCAGTCTGTTAGGAGATACACTGGAGGCGTCTCCATCTCTCCACAGAATCTGCAACTGCTATCACGTTCTACGCCCAGCTTCTTCAAGTGCCCTCTGAGACAACTCCAATGTCCCGTGAGGAAATCCGTCAGCATTCGAACCTATTTTTACTCAGACTGAAGCACGCTCTATCTTTTCTGGTTATAACCGCCCAGGTAGATCTTACATTACTTCACTTACTCCACTGTTTTGAGCTCTTCTCGAAGAGACTGGTAGCTTATTCCAAGAAAAATTTTCTAAAATGCTTTTATAATTTTCTTTTTTCATTATCCCGTCAATACGGACGAGATCACCTATTCCATAGCCTGAAAAACATCCCCAAACCATGACCGAGCCCTCTCTGTGCATAACAGTGGGTATTATGCATTGTGTTTTTCTGAGCTGAAAATAATGATTTGTTGACAAACAATACAAAGTACTAATCTATAAACAGCATCAATAATTTGAAAGAAATTATTCTCTTGAATTACTAACTGTAATTTGTTATTACTAATTGTAATTTGTTGTTGTGAATTACTAACGGTAAATTGTTTCTAAAGTAAATATTATGTTTGATTGGATGGAGGAGGGCCACGCCTAATTCCACTGCGACCTTGCAATGCCCTGTTAGTAAACCCACTGTTATCCTTTTATCTCTTCGGCTATGGCTCAGTAGATCCCTGGTGAATGTAGTTACATGTCTTAACAAAGAATTTAGCCTGCCTCTGACCTGGCGTTCCATTCCACCATCGCAGATGCTGGTCTTCTATCCATTCCTTGATAGTAGCGTGAATGAGGCTCCTGGGCAACCGCAGAAGGGCTCCGGGCGTATAAAGGTATCTTCGAGATATATTATGTTAATAAAATATTTATTTTGAAAGGTGCCATTTAAATGGGGGAAAATATTATGCATAAATCACGTTACTGGAAAATTCTTATTACAATGTAACTATATTTTTCTTTAAAGAATTTTAGTAAATAACTAAATTTTTTTACTGATCCAAACTTCTGATCGGTAGTGTATATATATGAAAGGGAGGCGATTTGTCTTTTTGTCTGGGCGACGTAACCGCTAGAGCGAGCGCTGCAACTAGCAATAAGTTCAAAGGCTTAACTTTGCAAACAAATTAAGAACAAAACCAGTTAATTAATTCAATTTGCCAGAATTTACTTTTTGGATTCGGCGAAATCCATCCGTCAGTCCGAATTTTATGAATGTTTTTTTCTTCACTTTTTCGTGATTTTCTCGAAATTGGCTGCAACGATTTTCTTTAAACGTTGAATACTACTATACATATAAATTCATATCACTTTTATTTGCCACATTTTTCTGGGGGAACAATAGCAATATGCTTTTCTCTAAAATATCCCTAAAATAACTGATGACTGATGAAGTCTCGAAAATAAAACTTTTGAGACAAACAAATAGTGCGAAAAATAAGATTCAAATAAAGATTGTACAAGAAAAAAATTATGTTCCTAATCAAAATGATGCTCTGTTGACAAAGTTTGCATTTTGCATAGTTGTGGTGGTTGGTTACACCACATGAATGAATATGGTTCCATCACATGAAAATGAAGCAGGCTACCACGGAAAATGTCTCTGATCTCTGTCTGCATTTTCCCTTATAGTCTAGATTTGACATCCCTAAATTTATTTAGTCTACTGTCGCGATTTAGGAAAAAGAAATGTGGTATAAAACAATTCATTTGCAAATAAACAGTTCATGGATATGTATTACAGATAAATAAAGGAGGTGAGGATTATACTATTTGCCTAAATATTAATAGCAAGCTCTCTATCAATCCAGTAGCACAATGCTTGTGACGGCAATTTGCAGGACAATTTAAGTCTTGGGATAGAACACCCTTCACAATTATTTGGAAGAATATTTTAAATCAGTATTAAATATAGTAGTTAATACATGTAACTTAATAAGAGAGAAAATAACTTAATTAATTTTAGAGTCACAATTAGGACCCTTTAACAAATAATTGAATAATTAATAAAAGTCATAAAAAAAGATAGAGCTAAGGAAGAAATATAAAATTTTTCTTTTTTCTAACTGTTTTAAGAATGTAATTGTTGTAGATGAACTTTATACTACAAAATTAGTACTGTATTCTTATAAAACAAACAAAAAAATTCAAATTTTACATTTAAGTTGAAATAAAAAAGAAAAATAGTTGAAAACGAATAAAATTAACGTTTCTGAATTCACCGCCAGGTAACAGCACTTACTTAACCTAGAATTTGTAGTAGTTCAAATAATTGCCGCTAGAAAGCATAAGCTTCTAGATATATAGTATTGTCTGCATATAATACTACTCTCTACTCTACTCTAGATAAATAGTATTGTAGTTTCAAAATTCGCCACCCGATGACAGCGCCATCCTCTGATGTAAAAATTTTTCCAATAGTTTAAATTGCGTCTTTGGGAAGTGGTTAGTGTAATGGACCCCAAAAAGATCTTTGGAATTAGCGACACCTAGTGACAAACTATATAACCATAAATAAAATCGATTTCTCAGTAGGTGTTGTAATCTGGTGGCCATGTTTATAACTACAAATATACCAATTGTAATTAGTTACTTTATTAATTAAAAAACAAACAAAAATCTGGTGTGAAACACTCACACAAGTTTCTCTTACTCCAGCTTTCAAAATTGTAATCGACAAACTTTATAGTTAGTATACCAAATTTAATAAAATTCGTCGGTGTTTTTATGGAGAAAATCACAAAAACTGAAAAAATTACTTAGATGTACATTATTATTGAAAAAAAAAACGTACACTTCATTTTTAAACTAGAAATAAATGAATATATTAATTATATTAATAAAATTCAAATATTTATTTATCTTTTATCTACATTATATTTCTTTCGCAAGTTATTAAGATAATTCTTAGCATGTTATTTGCCAAGATATTTTTCTGGAATAATGCTTGATATGATATTTTTCCCTCCTTTCTTTTTCATGAGAGGTTTCAGATTTTTTACATTTGTTTTTCAGCTAGAAGCTATAGAGGGCTGCGAATATTAATATTATCGTATGTAATAACTTAGATACAATGTAAAAATGAGAAATTTAAGACTATTGAAGGATAGATTCAAATAGCAATCCATCCTATATAATCATTATTTTTATAAGCATTTATATGTAACTACCAACATACAGTTCAGAACTTTTATCTAAATCTTGTCAATAAAATTTACGGGCTAATTTCATTTGTTGGTATTTGTTTGAATATTGTATTTGATATATTTTTGAAAGCCGCTTCAAAATCTCTTGAAATGGCTGGTCCAATTGCTTAAAACATTTCTTGAGAAATTTCATTCAATATTTACTTATTTATTGCCTAAAGAACTATACATTTTTTATACAAGTGATTGACCTCTGCTGAAAGCTGAACAAAAAATACAAACGTTACAAGAAGAAACATTACAAACATTATAGCTTAATCTTCAAAGTAATAAAATAATATTAAATACTTGACTAATACAGCAGATAGTAACAATGATTGAAATAGACTTTATTCATTTATACAAATTATTTTAGGGAAGGAGTTTGAGGGATCTCCTCGTAGGTATTAAATAATATCTTCGCAAACCTATGTATACCTTTCCTCCAGAGCCTCAGAGATAAAATAAAATAAGTGGTTTAACTTTTCTTCTATATCTAGTAAGAACCTAATATTTACAAATGAACTACCATTTGCCAAGGGATATATCAATCTATAGTGGATGTTATATGAAGTACTTCATTGATGTCGTTTAGAAAAAGATTTTTTAAGTTATTAGAGACCACGATCGCATGCTGTGCCTCCCAGATGTCCTGCGGTCTCCTATAGAATAAAGCATTTCTCTCACAGGAACCACCCAGTTAAAAGGAATGTCAGAACCATCCAAAAGCTTCACAAGTCTTCTATAGCATAGCTTCAGAGGTGAGCTGCTTTACATCGATAAAATCTTCGGCCAGAATCTTATAGATTTATTAAAAATATTGGTTTTCACTTGCCATCATTCAACTTCCAGCGAACGAAACTGTTGCAGACTTGTCGTGACAGATTTAAGAGCAACTTTAAGAATATCAATTGGACACGATCGACTATAGTGAAGTAGTTCAAGGCCCAATTTTTTAACTGATCCCAAACTTCTGATTGGTAGTGTATATGTTCTTAAGGGGTGGCAATTTGTCTTTTTGTCCGGGGCGATGTAACCGCTAGAGCGGGCGCTAATGCCAGTATTGATCACTTAAATAGAAGTCTTCAATTATGCAGTAGCCTAGCTGCATACATTTAAAAATTTTAAATTAATTTCTATTCATAAAAACAAAAAAATGTTCATATTAGTGAAAAACTGTATTGATTTTTTTGATTAATTATATTTATTTGTTCTTCCCGTTACACTTAATTTTAATCAGTTATTAGGGAAACCCGATCGTCATTATTTTTCTTAACAAAGTTGCCACTTATAAATTTTTCACGCATTACTATTAAAAAGTGTGAACATATGGCTGACAAATGTTTTATCAGTCAAATGTTAAGTACTCCCATCCTTTTAAAAGTTGACAGTATTTATGATTGTTTCAAAAATTATTAATTGGCTAGATTCTAATCAAAACTCGTGTAAAACTAATTTTTATTACTTTCCGCATAATTAATACATAAGAATTAGTTATTATCAAGTAATTTTGAATTGAATTTTTACATACACTTTACACTTCAAACTGGGCTCATGTAAAATATGTTTTCGAAATTGAGATTTTCAAAAAACTCAATTTTGTATGTACGTCTGTGTTGTGTGAAAGAGAGAACCAATAATCCAAACCAAAAAATCGAAGGAGCAGCTTAAACTTGATATATACTTTATGTATCACTACCGCATCTAACAAATAAGTTTACAGACAAAAGATCTGGAATTGCGACTTTTATGAATTTTATTTTTTTGTAAAGATTTTCCTTTAAGCTTTTAATTCTAAGTATGAATCTAAGTATAATTCTAAGTATGATTTAATTCTACTCACACGACTTTCTCTTACCGCAATTTACACAGATTTGAGTGATAAACTTTTTTCAAAATTATAATTTAATAAAGTTTAGATACTTGTCTTCTTTTTTATATCAATTGAAAAATCTAAATATAGAAGAAAATGACTTCTTTGAGGAAAGCATAACTTTCCTCTCTCCTCTCAAAACTTCTTCAAATGAACTTTCTTAGAAAAAAGTTTCAAAAAAAAAACCTATAGCAGAAAACGCTGAAACTACTTGTGGTCAATCGATTTTTTTTTTCAAACTCGGAATTTTATCAACATATTTAATTCTATTAATATTATTAAGGTAATAGAATTGTATACTAAAAGGGAAACAGCTCTTTATAAGAAAACATAACCCCACACCTCCTACAAATGCCACCTTAAATGAATTTTCCCAGAGAAATGTTTTATATACCAAGTTAATTGATATACCAAGTTTGAAAAAAAAAATCATTAGAGCTATTTTTGAGAAAAGCGTAAAAAAGTAGAATAAAAAAATAAACATGTGGATTGGTCAGTAATGCTGGATAAAATAGCTGGTTATTTTATCTGTCGTAGCAGGCATATTTTATATTGGTGCTGAACGGTTTCGGATTTTCACCCGTCGTCAGACAAAATTCACCAAGTTCGTGTAAAGAGTTCACTTCAACGTAATGTTTCTGTTACACTCATACTTGTATATATGTGTGGGAAGGTTAACTGATATAGGTGGGGAAGTGACAGAGTTGGTGCAAAACGTAATTTCAATTACAATTACTATTACTTACCAATTATTGTAATTTGAAATTGCAGAAATAATATTACAATTACATATAATTGTAATTGGTAATTTCAATTACTTTCTAAAGTATTGTAATTGTGGTTCACAATTACAATTACTGGTTGAGCCAAAGTAATTCAATTACCAAAAACAATTACTGTGATGGTAATTGTACTTCTGCTATTCCAAGTAATTTTGATGCAATTACAAGTAATTGTAATTTGTAATTGCAATTATTACTCCAAAATGGCACTAAAAAACGTAATTAGATACAACTCAAGAGCAATTTTTGCCAATTTTTATTGATAATTGGGAGATCGAATTTATTTAACCCAAGAGATTATTGAGTGGAAATATGGCAGAGTTTACTTTTGTTTAATTACTAAATTTCTTTTTGTATTTGTATTTGTAATTCTATAACTGAAAATACAAGTACATATAATTCTGATTGAATTACAGGTAATTGTAATTGTAATTACAATTACCTAATGACAAGAAGTAATTGTAATTGAGAGCCTCAATTACTTCAAACGATTACAGTCATTGTAATTGGGTATTACAATTACTACCATGTAATTGTTCTTTGGAACCAGTTATTTCTATATTTTGGACCATTTAACTGTAATCCTATTGAAAGTGCAGCCCAATTTTGCTCATGTAATTGAAATTGTAATTAAATGTAATTAATTACTGCCCAACGGGGAAGTGATAACGTCCGTAACCTCTTTCTCAACTACTTATATGTTCCTCTCACCGCCACCAGACTCGAAGTACCCACACCTGTCTCGCGCAGTTTGCCGTGCTAACCGAGTGAGTGATGTTGTTTAATATAATAACAATACTTATTATTATTTTATTATTACCTTTATTTTTTGTTTATTGCATATATGGGAGCACACATAACAGCGTTTTTCAATTATGTCAAACAGATGAATTTGCCAAAACTTTGATGTATGCAGACATTACTACTTATTACCCTTGGAACGCAAAAGAAAGAATTTCGAAAGAAGGAAGAGAGGCAAAGCAGTAGCTGTACAATCTGGAATATTTTCATCTAATGCTTTAGGAAGAATATAAACGATACATCTGAACCCGCAGAATGCTTTTATTTACGTTAGCAACATTCTTTATTTCGTTTACAACATCATTTATACACTTGCGAACAGTGGATGGAATAGTATATATAATACGTATCGGAGTGCGTACGAGGCACTTAATTTGCTGGAAAAAGACAATCATTGGGATAAGTCAATTGAAGATTCATCAGCTACTTCTAATCCATTTCAAATACGTACGCTATTCGCAATTATTGTAACTATATGTTTCCTGTCACAACTACTACAGTTGTGGGAGAAATACAAAGACTACATGGCCGAAGATATTCTGCACAGAATGCGTCAAGAAACATGGCTTGGATTTCACTGAAGAAATATGCAATGAACCGCTAATCTTCATTGAGGATCTTTGTCTTGCAATGTGTGGCAAGTAGTTGGCACCATTGGTAATAACAGCACTGAATAGGTCGATCAATGCAACATTTGAGAGAGAACTGCTCAGAGAGCAACCATACACCAGAAATGACTTACTGCTGTTCGCCCAAGGAAATACAATGAAACTCCTTTAAGAACAAAACATATATTTGGTATCATCATACAAGCTGTGGCCAACCAATCCGGTGGATTGAACTTTTTGGCAGGTGGACTGGAAAAACGTTCTTAATTTCCTTAATCCTGGCTAAAATCCATTCAAACGATTGCGTTAGCAGTTGCTTCTTCAGGTATTGCTGCTACGTTGATGTAAGGAGGAAGAATAGAGCATTCAGCTCTTAAACTGTCCCTAAACATGCATTTCACAGAAAACTGAATATATAGCATTTCTAAAACATCTGGAATGGGAAAGGTTCTTCGGGCGTGCAAAATCATTGTATGGGATAAATGTAAAATGGCTCACAAGAAGTCATTGGAAGCATTAGACGATACATTGAAAGACTTCTCCGAAACATCAATCAGCCAAAGTTATGCATTGGTAGTTACAAATTTGATGAATAATCTTATTGAAGCAACAATTCTAATTGGACCTCATGTAGGTGAAGACCTACTACTTCCATGAATACCACTCATTCCGACAGATATGGCGTTCGAGTTGAAATGACTTCAATTTCCAATGCGCCGTGCGTTCGCTATGTCTATCAATAAAGCGTAAGGACATCTTAGCAAGTGTGCGGTTTGAATTTAGAAAACGAATGCTTCTCTCATTGGCAATTATATGTTGCATGCTCCAGAGTCGGTAAACCATCTGGTCATTATGATTATGCAGAAAAAAAAATATAGTTCATTCACTAGCGTTACAATAAAGAAAACATTTTTTCCTTCTTTCTTTTCAGTTTACAGCAACGCAAGGTAGGGTATTAAGCTGAATGATTTGTTTTCTTGCTGAATCTAAATTAACTATAATACTTCTATTTACTTCCCTAATAATTAAAATCAGAACAAGCCACAGCGAAACGTGGCCGGGTTTAGCTAGTTATATATAATAATATCAAAAACCTGTTCTATATTGTTGCACTTCTAAAACTGGTATTCAAAATTGGCATTCTGGTTGGCTGTTAGTACATTAATATTAAATGGGTGACTTTTTTCTAAGAAAGTTCATTTGAAGAAGTTTTGAGAGGAGAGAGGAAAGTTATGCTTTCCTCAAAGAAGTCATTTTCTACTAAATTTAGATTCTTCAATTGATATAAAAAAGAAGACAAGTATCTAAACTTTATTAAATTATAATTTTAAAGGAAGTTTATCACTTAAATCTGTGTAAATTGCGGTAAGAGAAAGTCGTGTGAGTAGAAAATCTGTTAATTTTTCAAAATTGGTTGATTAAAAGTTGAAATATATTCGGTGACTATTGATACTGAGAGATATGGAGAATATATTATATTGTGCAACAACGATTTATATTATACTGATCATTTAAGAGGATTTTAATGAAGATATTTTTTTTTGTTTTTTTTTTTTCAATTTAAGGCGCGTAGTGGGAGATTTTGGGCTTAAAAATAAATAAATAAATGCTATTACTGCGGCACTATTATTAATATATATACACTTATAATACTAAGGGCTTCATTTAAGAGATTAAAAGAGGGGAGAGAAACTGAGTGAGAAACTGAGAGATAGGCAAGTGTCTGGTGTGTATACTGCATATTTGTGTTTGGCTGATCGCACGGAAGGTGTCTTCGCTCTTGAATATGGTGATAGAATAGTGCCTCCACTGTCCTTTTTTCCGTCAATTGAGACACATGAGCAAAATTGGGCTGCACTTTCAATAGGATTACAGTTAAATGGTCCAAAATATAGAAATAACTGGTTCCAAAGAACAATTACATGGTAGTAATTGTAATACCCAATTACAATGACTGTAATCGTTTGAAGTAATTGAGGCTCTCAATTACAATTACTTCTTGTCATTAGGTAATTGTAATTACAATTACAATTACCTGTAATTCAATCAGAATTATATGTACTTGTATTTTCAGTTATAGAATTACAAATACAAATACAAAAAGAAATTTAGTAATTAAACAAAAGTAAACTCTGCCATATTTCCACTCAATAATCTCTTGGGTTAAATAAATTCGATCTCCCAATTATCAATAAAAATTGGCAAAAATTGCTCTTGAGTTGTATCTAATTACGTTTTTTAGTGCCATTTTGGAGTAATAATTGCAATTACAAATTACAATTACTTGTAATTGCATCAAAATTACTTGGAATAGCAGAAGTACAATTACCATCACAGTAATTGTTTTTGGTAATTGAATTACTTTGGCTCAACCAGTAATTGTAATTGTGAACCACAATTACAATACTTTAGAAAGTAATTGAAATTACCAATTACAATTATATGTAATTGTAATATTATTTCTGCAATTTCAAATTACAATAATTGGTAAGTAATAGTAATTGTAATTGAAATTACGTTTTGCACCAACTCTGTCACTTCCCCACCTATATCAGTTAACCTTCCCACACATATATACAAGTATGAGTGTAACAGAAACATTACGTTGAAGTGAACTCTTTACACGAACTTGGTGAATTTTGTCTGACGACGGGTGAAAATCCGAAACCGTTCAGCACCAATATAAAATATGCATGCTACGACAGATAAAATAACCAGCTATTTTATCCACCATTACTGACCAATCCATATGTTTATTTTTTTATTCTACTTTTTTACGCTTTTCTCAAAAATAGCTCTAATGATTTTTTTTTTCAAACTTGGTATATCAATTAACTTGGTATATAAAACATTTCTCTGGGAAAATTCATTTAAGGTGGCATTTGTAGGAGGTGTGGGGTTATGTTTTCTTATAAAGAGCTGTTTCCCTTTTAGTATACAATTCTATTATCTTAATAATATTAATAGAATTAAATATGTTGATAAAATTCCGAGTTTGAAAAAAAAAATCGATTGACCACAAGTAGTTTCAGCGTTTTCTGCTATAGGTTTTTTTTTTGAAACTTTTTTCTAAGAAAGTTCATTTGAAGAAGTTTTGAGAGGAGAGAGGAAAGTTATGCTTTCCTCAAAGAAGTCATTTTGTACTAAATTTAGATTCTTCAATTGATATAAAAAAGAAGACAAGTATCTAAACTTTATTAAATTATAATTTTAAAGGAAGTTTGCCACTTAAATCTGTAAATTGCGGTAAGAGAAAGTCGTGTGAGTAGAAAATCTGTTAATTTTTCAAAATTGGTTGATTAAAAGTTGAAATATATTCGGTGACTATTGATACTGAGAGATGTGGAGAATATATTATATTGTGCAACAACGATTTATATTATACTGATAATTTAAGAGGATTTTAATGAAGATGATGATGATGAGGCTATTTTTTTTTTTGTAATTTAAGGCGCGTCAACATCTATGGTCATTGGCGCCCGGAGCCTTCTCAGTGCACTGCCGGCTCCGGACAGTGTTCTCTCGTCGTTGCAGACAACACTGTCCATCACCGGACAGTGAGCTGTAGAGGCTCCTAGGAAGAAAGAAAATCTAAGAGGCATCCCAGGACCTGTAGTGGGAGATTTTGGGCTTAAAAATAAATAAATAAATGCTATTACTGCGGCACTATTATTAATATATATACACTTATAATACTAAGGGCTTCATTTAAGAGATTAAAAGAGGGGAGAGAAACTGAGTGAGAAACTGAGAGATAGGCAAGTGTCTGGTGTGTATACTGCATATTTGTGTTTGGCTGATCGCACGGAAGGTGTCTTCGCTCTTGAATATGGTGATAGAATAGTGCCTCCACTGTCCTTTTCTCCGTCAATTGAGACACATGTTGTAGGGTAGTAGGACGGTGCTTCTCCCCAACCATCGGTTGGCTACGTATACTTTCATAAGACCTTGGCGTTCCTTGCGGATAGCAGGGAACTAATTTGGCGTGTGATATGCCATAACAGGCTCAAACCCGGTATCCGGTGAGAGTCCAACTCGCTACCACTGAGCCAATCCCTACCTTCCAACCATTTATTATTTATATGTATATAGAAATGTAAAAGTAAAATTACATACCCAACGCCATTGAGTTCAAAATATTCAGATGCTCCTCCTAACAAAGAAAATTCATAGCGCTTACTAGCACGAAATGATTTTTCTTTTCTTTTCTGACGAAAAGTTTAGTACATAAAATCTTCTTAGATACCATTCTCCTCTAAAATACTGTTGAAAGAAAGAAATAATACCAGAGTGAATGAACATTTTATATAAAAAGAAATATGTAAAATTTAAAATTGAAAAATCAATTGACTTACTGATGACATATTAACTACATCTATATTGAAAATAATTACTGAATTAACCTCAATCACTCTTCATGCTTTTTGAAAAAATAGTTTTCAATAGCTACATCAGTGACATGGGTCGCGAAATTTTTCTCATAATTTTCCGATAATGGTGAATTGCGTTACATAAACGATATATTTGAAGAAACTAATTCAGTCACTTAAATTTGAACTGACAAGCTACGGAATAAATGTTTTAACATTTTACAATATAATTCAGACTTTCAGTAATAAATTACTAATTTGGTAAGGGAAAATGAATAACAATAACGACCCAATCACAATGAATAATGATAACATAGAAAGATTTCTACGATAGTCTAATTTCATAAAAAAAAAAAGAAATTGGCCTTTACTCATGATTTGGCATATTTATTGAATGATATGCTACCATTTAACTAAATATCAAGAGAACTTTTCAGCGTTTCCAAGTTGGGCTGCAAGGACTTAGCGCAAATACGGCAGACGAAAAACATTGTGCAATGCAAAGCGAGGAGCTATTGATTACATCGATACATTGAAGTGTTTTTTGTTTAAACCTTTCGAAAGTGGAGACACAGGGAATCAAGATGAACCAAGATCAGATCATCTATCGGTTGTTGATGATGAGAAATTGCTTGAGAATGTGTGAAACAGGATCTGTATGCAACCATTCGAGGGTTATCTACCGTATTACAAGCTTCAAACGCCACCTTTGAGCTACCATTTTTAGCTGGATCGCTGGAATTACAAGCCAAGGTTTAGTACGCCAAGCCAAACAGAATGTCTATCTGTACAAAAATTTGCTCTAAAATCCAAATGATAACCGGTTTTGAAAAAGAATAATTGCAAGCGATGCACAGTAGATAGAATGGAAAGGTTTTATCATAAACAAACGAGAATTCTCGTTTGTATCATAAACATGATTTGCTTCCTCCCTTCACATCAGGGCTGGTATGGGGCCTCTCTATACCAGCTTCGCTGGGAGAAAGACATAATAATATGCCCATGCACCACCGGGAACAAATAGGCCTGCGGGCTATCGGGGTATCATAAGAGGCGACTAACCGGATCGAGGGAAGTAATTAGCACTTCTTAGAATAGTGGACTCTCCCTACTAACCCAGCCTGACAGGGGATATACAAAATAAATACAACCTAAAACCATACTGAATGTGCACACATAAACGCAAACGCCTGCCAGGTACACGGTAGACCCCTAACTATAGGTGTGACCTACAGTGATCTCGTAAAACTCTATAATCTTGGAAAAGTAATAGAAAATCTGATTGCAAAAGGAGATGTAATCAAAAGCTTTATACAATGAAGGAGTTTATAATGGGGTTGTTAAAGGAGAGAAATGGTCTGGTTTAAGTGAATTAACTAATAATGGTTAACACTGTGTAGTTACACTCACTGCCTGGACTTTACACTTGAAATGATAGAATATGGTAGAGTGGTAATGGGTAATGACACGTGCTGATTGGCTGTATGAACTCAGTAGTATGAACGGTTTTCCTATCTGACTTCCGTCGCTGTATTTATGTGGTTTCTCCCACTCTTGTCCGAATAAACACGTGGTGATTGGCTGTATGAACTCATTAGTATGAACTGTTTTCCTATCTGTCTCCCGTCGCTGAATTTACATGATTTCTCCCACTCCAGTCCGAGAGAGTGGTCCTGTCATTTTGTCTCTCTTTGGATACTATTACAGCGTTCCAAAAAAATTGCAAAAAAAATGCCAAGTCTTGTAAAAGAATTATAATCAACTTTTAGATGATTTAAAGGCATACCTACCAATCGTTGTCGTCCTAGCAAAGAACGGTATCTCACTTCTTATGAAAATCAGTATATAAAATGGATATTCGAACATGAATTAGATACTTAACAACGTCAGAAATCCGAGTGAATGCAAATTAAGTTCGGTATCACGTTCAACAGTTGTTAGTATTGATCAGAAAGCTGACAATAAACCTTTTCTGCTTATTGTCAATAAAAAAACTAATGAGAAATGATAAAAAAAAAAAAAACTTAATACAAACATTTTTATAAAAGATAAAATTCATTGGCCTGCAATGTGCCATTTTCAAATAGAATTGAATAACAACTTGTAGTATGTTATTGCAGCAATATACTCAATTTTAAATCGTAACTCAGGAGTCAAAGATATAAATGGAAAGGTTTTATCCATTTTAGATGAAATTGGTGTTAAACTTGATGACTTCATAAGAATAAATCAAAATGACTGTAATGACAGACCAGGTGTTGAAAGTAGGAAGTTTGTTTAATTATGAATTGTTTGTTGAAATCTCTGATTTTACTAAAGAATTTTGTTTGCATTTAAATAAAGATTTAAACAAAATGAAATACGTGAATTTTATATTTAGGAGCCAGTCTGACTAGTTTTCTAACTTAGTTGTAAAAATGCCAATGGGGACCGCCTTTAAGGAATAAATATTAGAAAAGAATTACAACAATAATAGGGTCTGTAAAAGCGGGTCAATTTTTGAAGTGAACAACTTTGAGATAAAGACCACAACCAAGGTGTATAACCAACAATGTATACAAAATGGACTTCTTTTTTTTTGAAGGGAGGGAGCCAATAAACTGCGACCTTTCAATCTATGTGCTGTACCCCTTGGGTGCCACAGGCTGCGCACAACACCCGAACTGAACATCCGTTCTAGAAAACCTCCGTCTGGTTAAGATCCCCGAGGAATCCTAATACCCTGACGGCACTGGAGTGGGTATATCCCCCTCTTCTGGTAGCTACCAGGTTCTTGAATCTTCTCTTAGAGGCAGCCTCACAGTCTGTTAGGAGATGTAATGGATTTTCCTCGAGCTCCTCACAGAGTCTGCCTGAGCGGCCACTTTCCAAACCCAGGTGTCCTCTAAGTTGGCAATGCCCCGTGACGAAACCTGTAAGAACGCGGAGCTTTTGGAGAACGCGGAGAACGTGGAGATAAATTTCTCAGGCAGATCTTTATCTCCAAAAGATCTCAAGGCCGAGGAAAGAGTTCCAGAGTTGAGATCTCTTTGTCTCCTCCTCCTCCTCCTTCCTAAGTTCTTCCAAGAGAAACTGGACGCTGATACCACAAAAATGTCCCGGCCCTAGAAACGGGGTCGCAGCCCCTATCTTCGCCAGGGTATCAGCTATCTCATTCACTTCAATGTCAACAAGCCCTGGCACCCACCAAAGGGTAACTTCATTCCTTCTGCCTAGACATTCCTAAACCATTTTAGAGTGGATAACTGAAACACTCAATGCTCTATTGGCTGTTTGGCTATCGGAAAGGATTACAATCTCCTGATTCCTATATATATAATCTCCTGATCTCCACTATTGAGATTATTTTAAACGCATCTTCTAATAGCGTATATCTCCGCCTGGAAGATGCTGGTAAACTTACCAGTGGGTTCTGAGTACTTGTTCCTTGGACCATCCCGCCCCAGTTCCCTCGAGGGTCTTAGACTCATCAGTGTACCATTTGTTGGCATGTTCCTTAATGCCCAATAGAGCGGATCATTCGCTCCACTCGCTTTTGGTGCTCAGCTTCAGAGAAAAATGTTTAAAGAAGCTATATTTCTTAATCATACCATCCCTGGGGAGGTGCCAGGTAAGGGGAGCCAAAGGTGGAGATGACCACTCGCCAACCCCCAAGCTCCCCTCTCCCTACACCACCCCCAGATATCCTGAGGAGAGCTTCCTTTGCCTCCTTCTCCACCACTAGGTGTAGAGGTGATAGATTGGGGCTAACCTCAATCCCAGCAATGGGGCAAGTCCGCATAGACCCGGCATGCATAAGCATGCGAGCCGCTGTATACAAAATAGACATTAATAGATATGAAAGTTGGCAGACGTTTATTATTATAATTATTATTCATTTTAAACAAGGAAGTAAACTGGTTAAACGAGATCACCTGTGTGTTTCGAAAATTAATGAAAATTAATGTTCTTTTTCTTTCTTTTTTTACTCTGTACGTCGGCAGCTTTGGCCATACGCGTCCTAGCAGCCCAATAAAGACACGCCCTTCTAATGTAGGCGTCATTGTCTGTTAAAGATAAACGTAGGTCTTCCAGTGCAGGACATGAGTCTAGATGGTTGGAGGTCATCTCCTCTCCTGTTTCACACACCGTACAGGAGTACCCCTATCCTGTGGAGGTGCTTTTGGAGAAAATCGTGGCCTGTAAGGAGGCGGAAGCAGGCCACAAACCTGTCCCTAGGCAGATCTGCTGGAATCGCTCCTTGCGGCTCCCTGAGGACTTCCCAATATTTGCCCTCAGCTGACTGTCCCTTATCCTGTCCCTATGGATCGAGGTCTTAATTATTCTTTTAATGTCACTTAAGGGAAGGAAGTTATCTGGTTGTACTTCCTTTGCCCCTTGCTTGGCAAGCCTATCCGCTTGTTCTTTGCCATAGATTCCGCAATGCCCTGGGACCCACTGAAAAACAACCTCGGTGCCACGATTCTGTAAGTTTGCCACAAGCGAGCGACACCGAACCACCCCGCCACCGATAAAATAGCTGCCTGGGAGTCGACCAACGGAATTGCTCTTTTATCATTTCTAGCTTGCAGTTGTTCAAGGGCCATCTCTATGGCCCTAATTTCCCCTTCGTGGTTAGTCCCTCTCAGCCACGCGGGTGCAGACAACTGGAAGTGCTTGCAATAAACACTTGCTCCAGCATTTTGAACAGCGCCCTCGGCCGAGCCATCCGTATACACATGTGTCCATACTTCCTCTTGGTATCGGTGAGAAATGGTCTCCATCGTGATTGCTTTAAGCTCCTCGGGTGAAGTATGCTCCTTGGAAACAGGTTGTATCAGATTCAGCCTGGAGGGTACAGACGTCACTAAGTGATGGTATGAGGGTAATACCCAATTCTTCTCTGCTAAGACCAGTCATTCCCCTCTTCCGTAATATGTCTTCAACCTTCGACACAAAGATAGTTTGGGTTTTCAGCCTACTAGTTGCTGGATGGTATGTCTTCCAGGGCGTATTGTTTGTTCTTTTTAGTCTCTCATACATGATCATTGCCAGCGCTTCTCTTCGCATATGAAGGGGCTCTACTTCCGCCTGCATCTCCATGGAGGGAATCGGAGTTGATTTTGACCGTCCAGTTATTAGGCGTAAAGCGTTATTCCGGATAACATTCACCTTTGTGAGTGAGGCTTGCGACGCCGTGATAGTAACTTCACATCCGTATTCCATTACTGGTCGCACGTATGACTTGTACGCCAGGGGGAGGACGTCTTGGGTGGTGCCCCATCTTGTTCCCTCTTCAAAAGCCCTATCTGCTTTGTTACTTGCTGTATTTCTTTATCAATATGCTAGTTCCAGTTCAGCTTTGTATCCAGCCTTACTCCAAAATAAGTGGCTTTCTCCGTGCGAGTTATTTCCTCATCATTGTATGCTTTTGTCGAGAGGGTAAAAAGCTGGAACTCAATTTTTCCTGGGTTAACCAACATTTCGTTGGCATCTGACCAAATTTTAAGCTTACTCAGAGCTTCACTCAAACAGGATTCTAGTGCCTCTACATTGCTGCTTGTAGCCCAGATAATAAGGTCATCAGCGTATAATAGTGCTGACACATCAGGGGTTGATTAAATAGTGGAAAATACATCATCGATCATAACATTGAATAGCAGGGGGCTTATAACAGACCCCTGCGGTAGTCCCTGTTTAGTCTGTCTGTATGAAGAATGCGAATGTTCTCATAATTTTATTATAAAAATAAAATAAATAAGTTAAACAAATCTGGTGTGAAATATACAGACGACTCTCTCTTACTCGATCTCATTCATCACATAACATCTATATCCAAGGTGTGGGCAGGGCAGCGAAGTTAATCGCCTATCTTTGCAACATTTATGTGCGTATTAAAAAATGTATGATGAAATAGAATCGGATTTATCCTGGGTCTCCCCAAGGATCGTGTGGTTGGTTCCAACGACTATTACATAATTCAATAAATTTTGAACTGTAATCTTCTGTTGATTAGAATGGATTCGAACATAGAACCTTGACCGGATTATACTGTAATAGAAATCCGCTGGCTCTATGACCATAGGAGGAGTCGGAGCCAGAATCTATGGCCACAAACTTAAAACTCATATCTAGGTGGCTATAATGTACTGTGCTAAGGAGATCCTAAACTGGAATCTCCACTAAAGGAGAATGGTTATATAAACGCTGTTAATCAGACAGCAATTAAGGCTATCAATTCCTACCCGGTTAATTCTAGGCTAGTATAGAATAGCAGCCTATCCAATAAGCTCACTCAGTGCATACCAGGATAGGTGGACAAAGAGAAAGCGGGTGAATTGACTCGAGAAGGTTCAAATATACCTTTGATAAGAGAGAAACATTTCTGCGTTTTTACTAGGACAGTGACAAATTCAGTATTTATGACCTAGTTTCGCAGCTAATTGAAGACTTGGTGGAGAAATACTACTGGTCGAATGTCGCAGAACCTTATATAGATCGGATAAAACAAAACCGCGTGACCTAAAAGATTTGGTCGCAGGAAGCATGTGTGAACTGGACAATAGTGGCCATTGCAGATTTTGCTTGCGCAAGGCAGAGACGCCACTCTCTCCGGCAAAAGCGAGATTCTAACAAGCGGGGCTCCTGGCGTATAAAGGTATCTTCGAGATATATTATGTTAATAAAATATTTATTTTGAAAGGTGCCATTTAAATGGGGGAAAATATTATGTATAAATCACGTTACTGGAAAATTCTTATTACAATGTAACTATATTTTTCTTTAAAGAATTTTAGTAAATAACTAAATTTTTTTACTGATCCAAACTTCGGATCGGTAGTGTATATATATGAAAGGGAGGCGATTTGTCTTTTTGTCTGGGCGACGTAACCGCTAGAGCGAGCGCTGCAACTTGCAATAAGTTCAAAGGCTTAACTTTGCAAACAAATTAAGAACAAAACCAGTTAATTAATTCAATTCGCCAGAATTTACTTTTTGGATTCGGCGAAATCCATCCGTCAGTCCGAATTTTATGAATGTTTTTTTTCTTCACTTTTTCGTGATTTTCTCGAAATTGGCTGCAACGATTTTCTTTAAACGTTGAATACTATCTATACTTATAAATTCTTATCACTTTTATTTGCCACATTTTTCTGGGGGAGCAATAGCAATATGCTTTTCTCTAAAATATCCCTAAAATAACTGATTAGCAATATGCTTTTCTCTAAGTACCACTAAAAATAACTGATGACTGATGAAGTCTCGAAAATAAAACTTTTGAGACAAACAAATAGTGCGAAAAATAAGATTCAAATAAAGATTGTACAAGAAAAAAATTATGTTCCTAATCAAAATGATGCTCTGTTGACAAAGTTTGCATTTTGCATAGTTGTGGTGGTTGGTTACACCACATGAATGAATATGGTTCCATCACATGAAAATGAAGCAGGCTACCACGGAAAATGTCTCTGATCTCTGTCTGCATTTTCCCTTATAGTCTAGATTTGACATCCCTAAATTTATTTAGTCTACTGTCGCGATTTAGGAAAAAGAAATGTGGTATAAAACAATTCATTTACAAATAAACAGTTCATGGATATGTATTACAGATAAATAAAGGAGGTGAGGATTATACTATTTACCTAAATAAGATTGCATTGTGTGATAGCAAGCTCTCTATCAATCCAGTAGCACAATGCTTGTGACGGCAATTTGCAGGCAATTTAAGTCTCGGGAAGAATATTTTAAATCAGTATTAAATATAGTCAATACATGTAACTTAATAAGAGAGAAAATAACTTAATTAATTTTAGAGTCACAATTAGGACCCTTTAACAAATAATTGAATAATTAATAAAAGTCATAAAAAAAGATAGAGCTAAGGAAGAAATATAAAATTTTTCTTTTTTCTAACTGTTTTAAGAATGTAATTGTTGTAGATGAACTTTATACTACAAAATTAGTACTGTATTCTTATAAAACAAACAAAAAAATTCAAATTTTACATTTAAGTTGAAATAAAAAAGAAAAATAGTTGAAAACGAATAAAATTAACGTTTCTGAATTCACCGCCAGGTAACAGCACTTACTTAACCTAGAATTTGTAGTAGTTCAAATAATTGCCGCTAGAAAGCATAAGCTTCTAGATATATAGTATTGTCTGCATATAATACTACTCTCTACTCTACTCTAGATAAATAGTATTGTAGTTTCAAAATTCGCCACCCGATGACAGCGCCATCCTCTGATGTAAAAATTTTTCCAATAGTTTAAATTGCGTCTTTGGGAAGTGGTTAGTGTAATGGACCCCAAAAAGATCTTTGGAATTAGCGACACCTAGTGACAAACTATATAACCATAAATAAAATCGATTTCTCAGTAGGTGTTGTAATCTGGTGGCCATGTTTATAACTACAAATATACTAATTTTAATTAGTTACTTTATTAATTAGAAAACAAAAAAAATCCGGTGTGAAACACTCACACAAGTTTCTCTTACTCCAGTTTAAAAAATTATTGTAATCCACAAACTTTATAGTTAGCATACCAAATTTAATAAAATTCGTTGGTGTTTTTATGGAGAAAATCACAAAACTGAAAAAATTACTTAGATGTACATTATAATTGAAAAAAAAAGCGTACACTTTTTTTAAACTAGAAATAAATGAATTTATTAATTATATTAATATATATTAATAAAATTCAAATATTTATTTATCTTTTTTCTACATTATATTTCTTTCGCAAGCTATTAAGATAATTTGCATATTATTTGCCAAGATAATTTTCTGGAATAATGCTTGATATATTTTTCACTCCTTTCTTTTTCAAGAGGGTTCAGATTTTTTACATTTGTTTTTCAGCCAGAAGCTGCGAATATAAATATTATCGTATGTAATAACTTAAATACAATGTTAAAATGAGACATTTAAGACTATTGAAGAATAGATTCAAATAGCAATTTATCCTATATAATCATTATTTTTATAAGCATTTATATGTAACTACCAACATCCAGTTCAAGAACTTTTATCTAAATCTTGTCAATCAAGTTTATGGGCTAATTTCATTTGTTGGTATTTGATTGAATATTGTATTTGATATATTTTTGAAAGCAGCTTCAAAATCTCTTGAAATGGCTGGTCCAATTGCTTGAAACATTTCTTGAGAAATTTCATTCAATATTTATTTATTTATTGCCTAAAGAAACTATACATATCTATAGCAAGAGATTGACTGACCTCTGCTGAAAGCTGAACAAAAAATACATACGTTACAAGAAGAAACATTACAAACATTACAGCTTAATCTTCAAAGTAATAAAACAATATTAAATACTTGATTAATAAAGCAGATAGTAACAATGATTTAAATAAACTTTATTCAAATTATTTTAGGGAAGGAGTTTGAGGGATCTCCTCGTAGGTATTAAATAATACCTTTGCAAACCGATGTATACCTTTCCTCCAAAGCCTCAGACATAAAATAAAATAAGTTTATTTTCTATATCTAGTAAGTTAGCAAACACATAAGATCTGTGTGAAGGAAAATACCCATTTAAACTCCCTCCTTCTCAAACATTTATGATAAGGGCATTCCAAAATAAAGTGCATAATATTATCATTTTTGCCCACAGCACAAGTAAAGTAGCTCTTTTAGGATCAAATAAATGGGCTATCCCATTATAAAGAATCTTGGGGTGATGAACTACCATTAACCAAGGGACATATCAATCTATAGTGGATATTATATGAAGAGTTAATTACTTCATTGATGTCGTTTAGAGAATGATTTTTTAAGTTATTAGAGACCACGACCGCATGCCGCACCTCCCAGATGTCCTGCGCTCTCCAATAGAATGAAGCATTTCTCTCACAAGAGCCACCCAGTTAAAAGGAATGTCAGAACCATCCAAAAGCTTCATAAGTCTTCTATAGCATATCTTCAGAAGTGAGCTGCTTTACACCGATAAAATCTTCAGCCAGAGTCTTATAGATTTATTAAAAATCTTGGTTTTCAGTTGCCGTCATTCAACTTCCAGCGAACGAAATTATTGGGGACTTGTCGTGGCAGATTTAAGAGCAACTTTAAGAATATCAATTGGACACGATCGACTATAGTGAAGTAGTTCAAGGCCCAATTTTTTTAACTGATCCCAAACTTCTGATCGGTAGTGTATATATTCTTAAGGGGCGGCAATTTGTCTTTTTGTCCGGGGCGATGTAACACCGCTAGAGCGGGCACTAATGCCAGTATTGATCACTTAAATAGAAGTCTTCAATTATGCAGTAGCCTAGCTGCATACATTTCAAAATTTTAAATTAATTTCTATTCATAAAAAATAAAAAAACTGTTCATATTAGTGAAAAACAATTGATTTTTTTGATTAATTATATTTATTTGTTCTTCCCGTAACACTTAATTTTAATCAGTTATTAGAGAAAACTCGTTCATTATTTTTCCTAATAAAGTTGCCACTTATAAATTTTTCACCCATTATTATTAAAAAGTGTGAACATTTCTGATAAATGTTTTATCAGTCAAATGTTATGTATTCATAAGTAAGCCATCCTTTTAAACGTTGACAGTATTTATGACTGTTTCAAAAATTATTAATTGGCTAGATTCTAATCAAAACTCGTGTAAAACTAATTTTTATTGCTTTCCGCATAATAAATACATAAGAATTAGTTCTTATCAAGTAATTTTGAATTGAATTTTTACATACACTTTACACTTTAAACTGGGCTCATGTAAAATATGTTTTCGAAATTGAGATTTTCAAAAAACTCAATTTTGTATGTACGTCTGTGTTTGTGTGAAAGAAAGAATCGATAATCCAAACCAAAAAATCTAAGGAACAGCTTAAACTTGATTGATATATACTTTATGTATCACTACTGCATCTAACAAATAAGTTTATACAGACAAAAGATCTGGAATTGCGACTTTAATGAATTTCATTTTTTTTTAAAGATTTTCCTTTAATTCTAAGCATGATTCTAAGATTGAATCACCCATTTAATATTAATAAACTAACAGCCAACCAGAAAGGTATTCATGAAAGGTAGTACGTCTTCACCTACATGAGGTCCAATTAGAATTGTTGCTTCAATTAGATTATTCATCAATTTTGTAACTACCAATGCATAACTTTGGCTGATTGATGTTTCGGAGAAGTCTTTCAATGTATCGTCTAATGCTTCCAATGACTTCTTGTGAGCCATTGTACATTTATCCCACACAATGATTTTCCACGCCCGAAGAACCTTTCCCATTCCAGATGTTTTAGAAATGCTATATATTCAGTTTTCTGTGAAGTGCATGTTTAGGGACAGTTTAAGAGCTGAATGCGTTGTTCTTCCTCCTTACATCAACGTAGCAGCAATACTTGAAGAAGCAAGTCTATCGCAATATGATCGTTTGAATGGATTTTAGCCAGGATTAAGGAAATTAAGAAAGTTTTTCCAGTTCCACTAGGAGCGGCCAAAAAGTACAATCCACCGGATTGGTTGGCCACAGCTTGTATGATGATATAAATTATATCTTTTGTTCTTGAAGGAGTTTCATTGTATTTCCTTGGCCGAACAGCAGTAAGTCATTTCTGGTGTATGGTTGCTCTCTGAGCAGTTCTCTCTCAAATGTTGCATTGATCGACCTATTAACAGGATTTATATCGCAATTGATAGGTGAGGGGTTGAGAAAATCTGGCTTTCGAGATGCAGCAGGCAGTGGTACTGCACTCATGTCGGATAGTGTGAAATGTCCTGCTCTGGTCCTGATCTCCCCTTCTCGTTTGTATCATAAAAATATGTGTCCCTCCCTGCCCTAAGGCCGCTTTAGTGCCTTTCTATACCAATTTGCTAGGAAAAAGAAATAATTATTATATGCAGCACCGGTGACAAACTGGCCTGCTCCAAATCCTGGATTAGAAGCGACTAACCGAATCGGGAGAAGTAATTAGCACTTCTTAGAAAAGTGGACTCTCCCTATTAACCCAGCCTGACAGATACAACCTAAAACACATACTAAATTTCCACATTCACACACACACATACACACACATCGCAAACGCGTGCAGGGTACCCGGTGTGACCTACAGTACTCTCGTAAAACTCCATAATCTTGGAAAAGTAAAAGAAAATCTGATTGAAAAACGGAGATGCAATCATTGCTTTATACAATGAAAGCGTTCAAAAAAAATTGCGAAATAAATTCCAAGTGTTGTTAAAAGATTTATAATCAACTTTTAGATGATTTAAAGACCTACATACCAATCTTAATAGTCCTCGCACAGGACGATATCCTCACTTCTTATGAAGATCAGTATATAGTGGCTATTCGAACATGAAACAGATAGTTAACAATATCAGAAATCCGAGTGAATGTAAATTAAGTTCGGTACCACGCTCAACAGTTGTGAGTATTTGTTGAGAAGCTGACACTAAACTCTGTTAATGACTCTTTTCTGATTATTGTCAATAAAAATTAATGAGAAATGATTAAAAAAAAAAACAAAAAAATTGATCAAGAAATTTTTATAAAAGATAAAACTCATTAGCCTGCAGTAAGTCTTTTTTAAAGAGAATTGAATAACTACTTGTAGTATGTTTTATTGCAGCCATATACACAATTTTAAATCGTAACTCAGGAGCCAAAGATATAAATGGAAAGGTTTTATCCATTTTAGATGAAATTAGTGTTAAACTGGATGACTTCACAAGAATAAATCAAAATGACTGTAATGACAGATCAGTTGTTGAAAATAAGAAGTTTGTTTAATTATGAATTGTTTTTTGAAAGCTCTGATATGACAAAAGAATTGTTTGTATTTAAATAAAGATTTTAAAAAATTGAAATACTTGAACTTGAAGTTTAAGAGCCAATCTGACTTGTTTTGCAACTTAGATGTAAAAATGCAAATGGAGACCGGTTACAAGAAATAAATATAGAATATAGAAATAAATATAGAAATAAATATTAGAATAGAATAAGAACATAATTATTAGATAGGGTCTGTGAATGCGGATCAATTTTTGAAGTGCACAACTTTGAGGTAAGGATCACAATGAAGGTGTGTTACCCACAATGTGATATAAAATGGACACTAATAGATATGAAAGTTGGCAGACGTTTATTATTATAATTATTATTCATTTTAAACAAGGAAGTAAACTGGTTAAACGAGATCAAGTATGCGTTTATAAAAAATCTAGAAGGAGTATTAAAAATGAAGATATGAAGTTAATGTTCTCATAACTTTATTATAACAATAAAAAATAATAGAATAAATAAGTTAAACAAATGTGGTGTGGAATATACACACGACTCTCTATTGCTCGATCTCATTCATCACAATGCATCTACATCCAAGATGTGGGCAGGGCGGCGAAGTTAATCGCGGCTTAAACAAACACATGGCCTATCTTTACGACATTCATATGTTGAAATGGAATCGGATTTATCCTGGGTTTCCCCAAGGATCGTGTGGATCCGAATCACTACTTTATAATCAAATAAATTTTGAACCTTAATCTTCTGTTGATTAGAATGGATTCGAACATGGAACCTAGACCGGATTATACAGTAATAGTAATCCGCTGGCTCTATGACCATAGGAGGAGTGGGAGCCAGAATCTACGGTCACAAACTTAAAACTCATATCTACGTGGAACTGGGCTGGTATGCTACAATCTTCCAGGCGGAAGTAACTATCATATAATGGCTAAGGAGATTCTAAACTGGAATCTCCAATAAAGGAGAATGGTTATATAAACGCTGTTAATCAGACAGAAATTAAGGCCATCAATTAACCTACCAGATTAATTCTAAGCTGGTATAGAATAGCAGCCTATCCAATAAGTTCACTCAGTGCATACTAGGATAGGTGGACAATGAGAAAGCGGATGAATTGACTCGAGAAAGTTCAAATATACCTTTGATAAGTCAGAAACATTTCTACGTTGTTACTAGGGCAGTGACAAATTCAGTATTTACGCCCTAATTCCGCAGCTAATCGAAGACTTGGTGGAGAAATACTACTGGTTGTATGTCGCAGAAAGCTTATATAGATCGGACAGAGAAAAACCGTGTGACCTTAAAGATTTGGTCGCAGGAAGCATGTGAAACTGGACAATTGTGGTCATTGCAAATTTTGCTTGCGTAAGGCAGAGACCCACTCCCTATCCTCTGCGAGGGTCCGGCAAAAGCGAGATTCTTCCAAGTGGGAGATGAATCTGCAACGGGCTGTATGGTGAGTTTTCTCAGGCAGCTTAACATCTGCTTGTGAGAACCAGAATTACGCTAAAGTAATCCGGGAGATTTCACTATCGATCCATGTGGAATGCGGTGATTTTTGAGCTGTTGGGAGCACTTCACTTTTCTTTTCTTCATTCTATCTTGTATTACTGCAATTATAAAAATTCTAATTTACAAATTTTCTTTAATCATGACAAAGTTTCATTAAGTTTAAAAAAAAAAATTTAATGGAAAATCGAATATAAATACCGGTCACTTTTATTTTAAACATTTTACCAAAAAAATTGATTTTATTCGGGAAGACCCTTCCTGAACTAGCCACTTACGATGTGCTTATCTTTAAAGTGCCACTTCAGTGTAATGTATGATTCCATCATCTGTATAATATTAGTGTATATTAAAAGCATTGCTGGCATTCCAGTTTTGAAAAATATCGCTTAACTGGAATTATGACTTTCACAAAACTGGTTTCTAAGTTTTTTGGGAATTTGCCTCAAAAAATGCTCAATCAGTTTTCTTTAACTTTGGCATGGGTTATTGCACAGATATAAATCTTGAAATTGATTTTACAGTCTTTGGTATGAGTTTGTGAGTTTGGCATAAATATGTCTGGCGCTTTGCTATGGGTTTGCCAAATAAACAAATACCAATTCCAATCCTATTTACTATATGCAATGTGTATGTAAGATTTTTATTTGTGGAAAGCATATATATCATTAAAAAATAAATGTAGTTCAAGGAAGCGTGCGAGTGTTTCATATCAGAGTGTTATTTTATCATTAATAGAATAGAATAGAATAGAAATGTGTTTATTTAGAAAAACATAAAGTTTATATTGATGCAAAATAGCAACAAAAAAATAACACATTTAGACATGGAAAAATCCGTCTGTCGAGGTCTGTGCTAATGAAACAATAAAAATAAAACCATTTTCAAGATAATAAGCAATAAAAATAAAGTTTTTCTTAAATATACTAACTTAAAATAAATGAAATACACATACTCTGGATTTTTATTTTTATTTACACTTCTGTTTTATATTCATCTTATTTTTTGGGTTTACAAGTTTTTTATATTCAAGTTTACTTGGAATTATTATTGATATTTCTTATTTTTATTTCTAATTACCAATTGAATTCCCTTACCAATTCCGCACGATATAAACTAGCTATTTTTACATACATAACCAGTCGCCCCCAATCAGGACCATTTAGCAAAGTTATAATCTCTTCCTTAGAGTAGCATTTCTTACCTAACCATTTTACTCTCATTTCTTCTAATATCGTACACTTGCCTATAAAATGGTATGTGTCCTCTTTTTCACGAGAATTACATAAGGAACAAATATCTGCACCATCTTGGCTCCAAGGTTTAGAATTTAAATTAAGTAACTCGGTTCTGCATTTAAATATCCACCTCATGGAAAGCAGATCCAGTTCATCATTTAAATACGGTGCACACCGGAGCTGAGAGTATAACATATATTTTGATTGTGATCATTTTTTGAGGTTAAACTCTTTTTCTTTTTTAACTAGGCTTTGCCTGATAGAGAACAACTTGCCTCGCAAATCCGTTATATCATTGACAGAAAATTGTACACCATAAGTTCCACCTAATTCTAGCCAAAATAGTAGGCAATCGAAAGTCAGGCATTTGCAAAATTTTAATATGTAATCGAAATGAACTTTTATGGTATAAGAATAAACTGAGGGGATTCCGGTTTCATGGGCTAAGATACAGCTAGGGGCATACCGCGGGAGTGAAAATAGTTTTCTTATAAAAAATCTTTTAACTTCTTCTAATTCCTCAAATTGCTCAAACCCCCACACCTGACTGCCGTAACTAATCACCGCTCGAGTAACTGAATGAAATACTTCTAGTTTAGCAGAGTATGGGACGTCTTTTCTTGACATAAAATTATGCCACGTAGTGTTCAAACCCAATTTGGCATGACTAATTCGTTGTGAAAAATGTCTTCCAAGTGATAATTTCGGAGTAACAATCAATCCTAGGTACTTATACTCAGACACAACTTCAATTGGTTTACCACCTAGACTCCATCTTTCATACCTTGACATCCGACCACCATTCCAGAACACCATAATTTTAGACTTGGCCAAATTAATATTTAACACCCACATCGGCAGTAGTCATCTAATCTGTTTATCATTCTCTGCAGTTTGACTGGTGAGGACGTTAACATGACTACATCATCTGCGTACAGGAGGCATCTAATATTAACTCCAGCAATGTCCATTCCTTCGCCTATATGTTCGCATAAATCATTTAAATACAGGGCGAATAATAGCGGGCTAAGCAAGCACCCTTGCCGTATATTTTATCATTAATAAAGAAAAGTGAAAAATTTTTATAGTAAATATGACGCGCTCGGTCTTGTAATAGTGGCTGATATAATTAAATTAAAATAAGATAAGCGACTAAATCAGCTAATCGATTGGCGCATCCATTTTTATACGTATATAATAGTCTATCTCAGTATTAATATACAATTACTGATCCTACAATTATAGAATTTGGAAAAAAATAAACAAATACATATTATATAAATTTGAGTGACTAATTTAGAGATATCACGTTGGTACTTGAAAAACAAAACAAAAAAATTAAGATAAAGAATACTGAATCAAGAAAATATATATATAGAGAGACCGATTATATCAGCCACAGTCTTCTGTGAGAAATAAATTAGTCTAGAAGTGCACACCAGCCAATGATGTACAAGTAAGTATCTTTAAATTATTCTTCACACTTCATTGTGTTTCTAATCACTGGAGTTTTTGTCTTTTACCATAACGAACATCATTACTGGATATCGCCACCATTATTCAGCAGCATGCTTTTTATTTTTGTCATCAGAGAAAGCCTTTCAAGTTCATATTAACGAAAAAAAATGTTCAATCGCTACATCAGTGATGCGCAGCCCGTTGCTGTTTCGTAAAATACAAAACATCCTTATGCAAATTAGAGCGATTTAAAAACATGGAATTTCCGGTGAAAACTCCATTTCGATTTAAATATTTTCTCTCATAGATATAAGCTAATAAATTTTTCCCACAGATTAACGGCAATAATATTGGTGAGCCTAATTTCACAATCAATAGCAGTACCTTTGAAAGAAGAATGCCGATATATTAAAACTACACATCAATTCGATCCAGTGAAGGTAAATATATTTCTTAATTATTTCTATATTTACACTTTTTTTTTTTGTGGTAACAAAAAACTGATTTCATATTAAATATATTTATATATGATTTATTTTACAGTATTTTGGTAAAACCTGGTATGTAACCTATGCACTGTATGCAGGTGTAAAATTAACCCCTGACGATGTGGCCTGTATGAAAACTGAATATAATTTACTAACCAATGGTATAGTAAGAGAACTAGATACAACTTACATTCCAAAGTGAGTTTTATTACGAATTATAATAAACCATACAGGTTTATATTAAAATTTGGATTCACCCTGAGAAAATCTGAAAACTAAACATTAAATAATTATTATCGTTTCCGTTTTCCAGAAATGCGACCTTTCTACACAGTGAAAATTACATAAATCTTGCAGATTTCAGTGATGGAACTGCTGCATATGTTTCAGTGGCCAGACCTATTGACAAAGATGGTAAGTGTAACATATATAAGATACATGTTGAAGTAAGATGTTTATGCGGCAATGGTCAGAGGAGTTTTAAAGTAAATAGATTTCTTTGTTGCTCTGTGTTTCGGGTAACATTGGTGCCCTTCTTCAGGAGCTCTGCAAAATTCATTGGAGAAAAGTTACATTATGGAACAGTATAGTAGTAAAGAAAAAGTGCTTAGATTTATAATAAATAAAAGAAAAATTTAAATATAAGAAATATTAACAGAACATATTGAGCAAAAGATATTAAAAGCAAAAAATTATAACACGCAAGTGACATTTAATAAAATGAAATGATATTAAAAATAAGAGAAAATAAAATAAAAAAGATCTTAAGATACCTTTAGGGTAGGAGAGAAGTGTATGGTGAGAACGTTGAGACTGAAAGGAGAGTATTTAAAAAAAAAAAACTGTTAAAAGGTGGGAGGGGTAAAAAAAAATGTTTATACTGAGGCGCGGCAATTTCAAATTTGGAAGAACAAATTACTGGCGAGTGTCTTTGTTTTGCGATAGAAAAGTGTTATTGTAAGTTGAAGTAATGATTCTGATGTTCTTAGTGTTTTTTTAAAATTGATAGAGTTCCGATGGAGGTGAATTTGTAAGAATTCGGATAGAAGTCGTTTTGAATGGTTGGGTTAAGTGGTTAAAATGGAAGGGTTATTATAATCGATGGTGTTAGGTCGCGGCACCTTTGACAGCTTAACTCCACTTCACCTTTATTGCCCTTTTAATTACCACACTACTGCTAATCCCCTGCCATTTCCAAACTATTATTTCCTGTTTATTCATTCATCTTCCGCCTCATTCTCACGCTTCCCCGCATTTTTCCCTCTCTTTCTATCTTGGTGGTGGGATTGCCGGCACTTTCATCTTCGGACTTCGCGCGTTTTTTCAGTTTCCCACACCCTTCAACCTTCTTTATTCCTCAAAAATTACTTCACTTGTCGTCTACATCTCGCCTGAACCACAGTGTTTGTGCCGTTCTCTTCTTCCGTCGCCCAACTGGCTAACCTCAGTTTTACCGCAGTTATACGCGCCTATTCGCCGTGTTAATTATTCATTTTGACCCTTCGGTAATTACCAAGGCTATCTCATCTGCACGTTAGTGGACTCGTCATCACCTGCCGCTTCAACAACGGCATCTTTCGCTTCTGAAGAAGCAGTCCAATCCTTTTACGTTCTCCTGAGTTCCTTTCTTCGCCACACACGCACACCAGACACACACACACACACACACATATACGCCACCTCTTCCTTTCTCAGTCCGCCATTCGTCGCATCAATCCTTCTTCAATTCACCAATCACCGTCATCAAAGGGTAAGTCTCCTTTTCATTTGTTTGGTATTATTATTCATTTTGTTTTTCACCCGCTACTTGCCATCTCGCCTTGGGTGTCTGCCGCGCAGACAGATGGTATGATTAAGTTTTATATAAACTTCAATATATTACACCCAACTGCATCGCTTGCTACACAGGTAATAGTCCAAATAGTTTTTACAGAAAAGACTCAAGCAACATGAATTTGCTCTGACATACATTGAAAAAATAAATAGCCTTGGAATGCCCGTGGCTTTATTAACAAAGAAATGAATGCGGTGGCATTATTAACAAACCAATTGACCACACTGCTCTCTCTAAACATATTCTGATATTTAATCATGCCATCGATTTTAACCACTTGCCCCAACCATTCAAAACGACCCGAATCCTTACAAATTCACCTCCATCCGAACTCTAGCTATTTCCACTAGCTTCTTTTTATTTCCATAGATACTACTTAATGTGTACAATTATGATAATGGAAATACCTTTGTCCTTTTAATTTTAAACCCTCTGTTTGGGCCTATTAAGAGTTGGCTTGGAAAGAACAATTCACACGTAAGATCGAGTGAGTGATTGGCTTTATTTGGCAAGATACCCGTACTTATAAATTATGATCTTAAGGTACATAGGAATTATAAAAAGAAATTGAGTTGGTAATTGTCAACTTGGATATCGAACCAGAATGCCTATTTAAATTCCTATTTTATACCCAGTGGAAGTTGGGTTTTGTTTGTTATTGTTTATTGTCAATGGATAGAGGTTGTTCGATAGACGTTTCGGCGCTTGAAAAGGCCGTTGGAAAGTGAAGTCATTAAGAATATTTGAAAATATTTGCTATTTAGTTTAATACCTTGACTGTGAACTCCATTAGGAGAAGTAGCTGGATTTTGGAGATATAATTTATACACTAAATAATTTGCCATTATACAAACATTAAGGAAAATGTCTAAGAAATGAAATCCACGGCTATCCCATTTCAATTTCCCTGTGTATCTTTATTAGTAGGTCGTATGATGTCATCAAGGTGGTGACTGTAATTGTGTGAAATATATTTGAATAACATAAACTTTAATTTATTACAGGACGTCCTCTTGTGAAGGAATTCTATCCACTACAAAACAATATCGTTGATACGGATTATGATACTTACTCATTCGCCTATACATGCGTAAAGATTCCAAATGGCAAATCACTTTGTAAGTAGAATATATTTTTTAATTAGAACTGATAACACTATTATCAGCCAAATTTGTGAACCTTTTCATGTTCACTTACTTTATAAGTGGAAGTTTTGCTTTACGATTATAAGCTAGTAACATTATTAAGGCACCAGATCGCGTTTTTCTCATTTAACATCGCTTATTTTTAATTTTACTGCAAGAGAAGGATGTTTCTACCACGGAGAGGAAAGGGTAAGGCCTCACCATGGCAGAGGTGCACGTCTGGACACTCCTCCGCTTGGCCCTCGATGAGCGGATTGAGTTTTAAGCTCAACTAGCGCGTGGAAGCCAAACTTAGTTGGCTGCCACTACTGGATCGTTGAGAACATCTCATTCTTATTGCGCTGTTGGACAGTGTTGTCTATAGCGAGAGTACATTGTCCGAAGGCCGGCAGTGCACTGAGAAGGCTCCGGGGCGCCAATGACCAGAAGTTGACGCGCCCTAAATTAAAAATAATAATAATATTAATTAATACTATAATAATAATAATAATAATAAATGCCCCTCTTTTCCTCTCATAAGTAATAAGTAAATTTATTTATTCAATTATTCAACTATGTCGTTAAAGATTTTTTAAGAAATTTATTCTTTATAATAAATCATTATTAAAATTGAATTCATTATTGAATAATAACTTGTTGTTTAATTTTTTTTTTTTTAATTTTGCAGCAGTTTACTACGTTCTAAATCGTGAATCAGCAGGCACAATTAATGGAAAGATTTTATCCATTTTAAAAGAAATTGGTTTAAAAGCGGATGATTTCACAAGAATAAATAATGATAACTGCAAGGAAGAAACAATTTTGAAATAAATAAGTAAATAAAAGAAATTGTTAAAAATTATTTTATTTAAATACAAAAAAAATAAATCACTATGACTTGAAATTTAAAAACCTATCTGAATTTTTTTCCAACTTAGTTGTAAATATGCAAATAGGAAATGGCAATAATGAAGAAAATATTAGAATAGAATAACAACTTTATAATTGGGTTGGGTCTTTGAATGCTGATCAATTTTTGAAGTGCACAATTTTGAGAATAGGGATCGCAACCAATGTGTAATATAAAATGGATACTAATTGATGTTGGCAAGCGTTTATGATTATAATTATTGTTGATTTTTAAACAAGCAAGTAAACTGGTTCAACGAGTTCAGCTATGTATTTATAAAAAATATAGAAGGAATATTAAAAAGGAAGATATGAAGTCAATGTTCGCATCGTATTGGTTTACAAAATAAAATAAAGATCTCGTATGAAACTCTCCCAAGCATTTTCTTACTGCATCCCCCCCCCCCGTATTAGATTGACAAATTTATTTACTTTCACTTACTACTGGTAACAGGAAGTATTGCGATCGTGCCAGATTTTCGAAATTGAGTTTTCACCGGAAATACACGTTTTTCAGGTTTCCTGAATACGAACAAAAAAAAAATGTTTTTAGCTAATGGTAGGTATGTGTGTATGTGTGGGTGTGTTTTAACAGAATATCTCATAAAACAAAAGATAGCAGGAAGCTCAAACTGGTTATTCCGTTTTAGGTACTACTACCTCATCAGACATGAAGATTTCGGGCATATTTACATTCTAATAATTAATCCTGCACACGGGTCAGACCTTTTTTCAACCACCCCCTCCCACAATTTTTACGTGAGGCTAGTATACAATTCTACCAGCGCTCATCAGGGGACGATATCACCCAGTTTAGGGGTCACTGAATTAATTAGAAAATTTTTTCTATAAATGGTAGTTTACTAATTGCTAACTGCTCGATTGTAAGCCTATCACTTTTATTTAGCCCATTTTTACGGAGAAATTGTTTTCAGACAGGAATACATGACATAACATTTCAAATGTTTTTTTAAGTTTATTCAATTTTATTGGCATTGTTTTCTGGATTATATGTTAAACTACCTGCCATGTCTGCTAATCAACATGGATCACTCCCCTCCCCACCAACTCTATATTTTTAAGGCAATTTTTTAATTTTATATTTGTATTGGTTGTAGTGAGAGAAGAAAATCGAGTGTGTGTGTGTGTGTGTGTGTGTGTGTGTCTCACACTAGTTTCTTTTCTTTAGTGATATTGTTTTCTTAATATTTTTTTTTATATAGATAATTCATTATTTTAAGTACATTGTTCAAGTAGGGGGGAAGGTGTACTAGCCACTTCGTCAGGAATCTTACCCAGCCTTATAATATGAACAACGCTTACAGTAACACTCCCTCAAACACTTACACAATACATATACAGAATCTGCAAGGTATATGGGGATCTACTTCCGATCACAATACCAAAACAACAACACCCAAGAAAGTTAACATCAAGAATTTGTTACTAAGAAACTTACAACACCTAAACAACCACACAAAGGAAACTCTAGATCACAAATACCTAAACAACAACATAATCATACTTACAACTGTACACAATATAGGCAACTAATTACAGTCATTAACAGGCCAGGTTAAAATCTTATAGACTTCCATAAAGTACGTCTTTTTTAAAATGATGTTTATTTGCCAGATCAATCTTTTTCTTATATATTCTAACGCAGCCACTAGTGCCAACTAGGAGACAAAGCAGGCAACTTAGGTTCTCCTCGTGGCCGCTGGGAAGCGCTAGAGGGGCGCTCTAGGTTCTTCTAGAGTGTTCTACAACCTTCCAGAACCTTCTCCATTGGTATAAACAGTGAAGAAGAGCTCGAGTGAGTGCAGTCTTGTTACAAACGGATTGCGCATTTATGAAAACAATAAAAAGTGAACCAAGAGAACTTTTGTTAGTATATACAGTGTGTTTAAGTGGTTTATTTGTAATTTATTGTGTTAAACAATAAAGTGGTGTTATTACAAGTTTTGTGTGTTTTATCTAAACGAACCCCCACTTAAACAGAGTTAAAAACTACATTCCAAACACATAGCACTTGACCTGCAAATAATGAAGCTATGAATTAATTAAAAATAAAATAATAACGAATATTTTACATAACAGCTTAATAGTAAAAAGTAATGAACGTAGTTAATTGAAATCTATGTATATAAAATAGTACTAAAATAAGCACTAAGTTATTTGAAAAATAAAAATTTCAACAAAGCTGTATGACTGCAAAATTGTTTACATAGATAAAGAATAAATCACTTGAAAGTGATGCAATGATGCATCGTAACGTTGAGATATTGTAAAAAATAAAAAATTCTTAAAGCTGAAAAAACTTGGTACTGTTTTTGAATGCATAAAACAAAACTATAAACGACATATAAAAAAGCCTATAAAAAAGAAAATAAAAGAAATAACTTGAATAATATAACTAGTAAATGATGCGTCCCAAAAACAAAATAACCTATGGCGCAACAGTCCTTAAAGAACCGTTGCAAGACGAGGGAGGAATTTGTATTTTGGGGGGACGTGAGGTAAGCACGCCGCGGTCCTCCTCACCGATTTAGTTCCGGCCTTCGCTATCTAAGTGCGCTACCCACTTTTTTACATGATGCTGGATCAACACCGACTTTGCTCACAAGGGAATCCAAACCTGAATTCTCGCACCTAAGGCGAGTGCGCTACCTAATATCATTCGACCTTATAATCAGTTTTAGAAGTTTAATATAAATAGTTTACTGCTCGAAAATAAATAAAGAAATAAGGCCATTAACACTGAACTTCGCAATTAAATAATATCATCCAAGATGTGGGCAGGGCAGCGAAGTTAATCGCGGCTTAAACGCCACTAAATGTTTAATAAGATTTGTAATTGTAAAAAGAATATTTGCCATTAAAAAATAAATGTAATTAAAGGAAGTGTGCCAGTGCTTTTTTTATCATTAATAAGGAAAAGTGAAAAGTTTTTACTGTTAATATGATGCGCTGGGTCTTGTAATAATAGCTGATGTAATTAAATTAAATTAAGATAAGCGACTAAATCAGCTATTCAATTGGCGCACCCATTTTTATATGTATTATGGTCTTTCTCAGTATCAATATACAATTACCGATCTTACAATCATAGAATTTGGGAAAAAATAAACAAATACGTATTATATAAATTTGAGTAACTAATTTAGATATCACGATGGTACTTGAAAAACAAAACAAAAAAAATTAAGATAAAGAATACTGAATCAAGAAAATATATATAGAGAGACCGATTATCTGCCACAGTCATCTGTGAGAAATAAATTAATTGAAAAGTGCACACCAGCTAAGATGTACAAGTAGGTATCTTTAAATTATTCTTCACACTTCATTGTGTTTCTAATCACTGGAGTTTTTGTCTTTTACCATAACGAATATCATTACTGGATATCGCCACTATTATTCAGCAGAATGCTTTTTGTTTTTGCCATCAGAGGAAGCATTTCGTGTTCATATTTTAGAAACAAGAATTTTTAATCGCTAGATCAAAGATGCGCAACCTGTTGAAGTGGTAACCCACCCCTCAATGTAGATCGTGGAAAAATTGTGGGGATAGCGAAATTGTTCTCTTAAGTTTTACTTAGTGATAAATTTAGTAACGTGATCAATATATTTGAAAATAATCAATTACTTAAATTGATTGCTGGGAATAAACATTCAAGTAAAATTGGGAGTAAAATTGAAGCTTTAGAAAATAAATTATGCATGAGAGACATTTTCCGTGGTAGCCTTCATCATTTTGTGGTCATCGACCGGTTTCGGGCGTTCGCCTATCTTCAGGATGCGTTTTTCAGACAGTGTGACAACACAGACTTGCACAGAGCAAAGTTAGTTAACACTTTGTAAACTAACACAGTGTAAACTAACTTTTTCTCTGTGCAAATCTGTGTTGTCATACTGTCAGAAAAACGCATCCTGAAGATGGGCGAACGCCCGAAACCGGTCGATGACCACAAAATGAAGCAGGCTACCACAGAAAATTTCTCTGATGCTTTCCAGCTCTGCGGAACCAACCACCACAATAAATTAATGCTTTGCAAAGTTCAGGTGTAAATCAATAACAGAAATTTGGCCACGCTTTTCCTATTTCATTAAAAAATAGTGATTTGGACTTTGGTCTATAATTAGACTATTATTTTTGAAAACGAAATTAACAGATTTTCCAGTGCTCTTGGAGTTCAGTGGTATTAAAAATAAATGAATGTTTGAGATATTTTATTCTGAATCAATTAGACGCAGTCCAATTATAAGATTTGCTGCTGATCCTAAATATGTATCCTCTATTTTCCAATGAAGTTATACCTTTTTAGATTTTTGTTTCTAAATAAATTTTTCCGTGCCTTTGATTGCCATCTGGGAGGGAAGCTCAAAGGAATGGAAAACCTTATATAGTCCATCAAAAGTCTCTGCATTGGTGCTGAAGTGCAGATAAAACTTATGAATTGAGTAATGGATCAATTTCCGATTACTGAGAGTTTCAAACAGGGATGTATCCTTTCACCAATCTTATTAGTTTAAATTATTAGTAAGTTGAGGCTATTGAAATTGCGTATCAGGACTTTTGCAATGGCCCAATATATTAAAGGATTATGTTGACAAATAAAGAGTAAGTTCTGAGATTCATTTAATACAGCAAATAGAAACTATAACAATTTGTCACTTTACTTACAAAATAATAGGTAATTATTATAAGTAGAGAGTGGTCACATATACATAAATACAAAACAACCCCATGCAAATAGAGCGATTTAAAGCCAAGATTTTCTAGTGAAAAATCAATTTTGAAATTTTGGCTTAATTTAAATATTTTTTTCTTGCACAAATAAGATAAATAGAAAATGCAACCAAATCTCAGCTAAATGCTAAGTACAATTGATAAAAATTTAATTTTTCCCACAGATTAACGGCATTAGTATTGGTGAGCATACTTTCGCAATCACTAGCAGCACATTTAGAAGAAGAGTGCCGATCTATTAAAACTACACATCAATTCGATCCAGTGAAGGTTAAATTTATTATGTATTTCTATATTTACGCATTTTTTTTTTGTAACAAAAAACTGATTTCATATAAATATATTTATATATGATTTATTTTACAGTATTTTGGTAAAAAATGGTATGTAACTTATGAACTGTATGCAGATGTAAAATTAATAACTCCTAGCGACGTTGCCTGTATGAAAAATGAATATAATTTACTAACCAATGGTATAGTAAGAGAACTAGATACAACTTACATTCCAAAGTGAGTTTTATTATGAATTATAATAAATCATAAAGGTTTATATTAAAATTTGGATTCACCTCGATAAGCTAGGCATTTAATCATTAATAGTTTTTATTTTCTAGAAATGAGACCTATTTTCGCAGTGAATGTTATATAAATCTAGCAGATTTCACAGATGGCACTGCTGTATATGTTTCAGTAGCCCGACCTATTGACAAAGATGGTAAGTGTAACGTATTATCAAATAAATATTGAAATAAGATATTTATACGGCAATAGCCAGACGAGTTTTTAACGAAAAAAGACTTCTTTGTTGCTCTGCGTTTCGGGTACTATTGGTGTCCTTCTTCTGGAGCTCTGCAAAATTTATAGGAGAAAAGTTACATTATAGAATAGTATAGTAGTAAATAAAAAGAGCATAGATTTATAAAAAATAAAGAACAAAATTTAAATTAAAGAAATAATAACAGAACAGATTAAGCAAAAGATATTAAAAGCAAAAAATTATAACACAATTTGTGACAGTTAATAAAATGAAATGATATTAACAATAAGAGAAAATGAAATAAAAAAAATCTTAAGATACCTTTAGGGTAGGAGAGAAGTGTATGTTGAGAACGTTGAGATTGAAATGAAGAAAGAGTATTTTTTTTAAATTTAAAAAACCTGTTAAAAGGTGGGAGTGATAAGAAAAATATTTATAATGAGGCTCGGCAATTTCAAATTTAGAAGAACAAATTACTGGCGAGTATCTTTTTTTAGGGTTAGAAAAATATTGTTGTAAGTTGAAGTGATGATTTCTTTGTCTTTTTTTTTAAATTGATACAGTTCGGGTGCAGGTGAATTTGTAAGGATTCGGATAGAAGACGGTTTGAATGGTTGGGGTAAGTGGTTAAAATGGAAGGGTTATTATATTCGATGGTGTGATTAAAAGTTTTATATAAACTTCAATGTATTACATTCAATTGTAACGCTTGCTACTTAGGTGAATCCAACTAGTTTTTACAGAAAAGACTCAGACAACATGAACCAGACATTATTAACGTAAAAAATTGACAACACTGCTCTCTCCAAACATGTTCTGACTTTTAATCATATTTCCGCTAGCTTGTTTTAATTCCATAGATACTACTTAATGTGTACAATTATGATAATGGAAATATCTTTTTCCTTTTAATTTTAAACCCTCTGTTTGGGCCTATTAAGAGTTTAATTGGAATGAACAATTCACACGTAAGATTGAGTGAGTAATTAGCTTTATTTTACGGGCAAGATACCCGTACTTATAATTTATGATCTTAAGGTACATAGGAATTGTAAAAAGCAATATTGTAGTTGGTAATTGTCAACTCGGACATCGAACCAGATTGCCTATTTAAATTCTTATTTCATAACTAGTGGAAGCTGGGTTTTGTTTGTTATTGTTTATTGTCAATGGATAGAGGTTGTTCGACAGACGTTTCGGCGCTTGAAAAGGTCGTTGGAAAGTGATACTATTTTGAATACTTGAAAATCTTTGCTATTTAGATTTAATACCTTGACTGTGAACTCCATTAGGAGGAGTCCATTAGTAGCTGGAATTTGGAGGTCTAAATAATTTGCCATCATACAAACATTAAGGAAAATGTCTATGAAATGAATTCCACTCCTATCCCATTTCATTCCCCTGTGTATCTTTATTAGTAGGTCGTGTGACTGTAATTGGTGGTGACTGTAATTGTATGAAATATATTTGAATGACATAAACTTTAATTTATTACAGGACGTCCTCTTGTGAAGGAATTCTATCCACTAAAAAACAATATCGTTGATACGGATTATGATACTTACTCATTCGTCTATACATGCCTAAAGCTTTCAAATGGCAAAACACTTTGTAAGTAGAATATATGTATCTATTAATTAGATCTAATAACACTATTATCAGCCAAATTTGTGAACCTTTTCATGTTCACTTACTTTATAAGTGGAAGTATTGTAGTAAAGAATATTATAACAAAATTATGAAGGCCCCAGATCTCGTTCTTTTCATTCAACTTCGCTCATTTTTACTTTTACAACAAGAGAAGGATGTTGCTACCATGGAGAGGGTGTAGAGCAAGGCAGAGGAGCCGCCCGGACAATCTGGGCGGATTAAGTTTTACGCTCAACCAGCGCGTGGAAGCCAACCACGTTTTATTGCGGTGTTCGGTGGTGGACAGTGTTGTCCATAGCGAGAGGCCGGTCGTGCACTGAGAAGGCTCCGGGGTGCCAATGACCATAGATGTTGACGCGTCTTAAATTAAAAAAAAAAAAATAATAACAATAATAAATGCCCCTCTTTTTCTCCCAGAAGTAATAATAAATTAATTTTTTAATTCAATTATTCATCTGTCTTTATCGATTTTTAAGAAATTTATCAAATAATGATTAAATAAAAACCAATATTGAATAATACTTTGAGGTTTAATTTTTTTTGTTAATATTTTGCAGCAATGTACAACGTTCTAAATCGTGAATTAACAGGCACACTTAATGGAAAGATTTTATCCATATTGGAAGAACTTGGTTTAGAAGCGGATGATTTCACAAGAATAAATAATGACAAGTGCAAGGAAGAAAAAATTTGAAATAAATAAGAAAATAAAAGAAATTGTTAAAAATTATTTTATTTAAATAAAAAAATCAATTACTTTAATTTGAAATTTAAGAACCAATTATTATAATTATATATTTTTTTTCTATAGATAATTATTTTAAATATATTATTCACGTAGGGGGGCAGTATACTAGCGACTTCTGCAGGGATCTATCCCAGCCTTATAACATGAAAACACTTACAGTAACACTCCCTCAGACAGTTACGCAATATACACAAGATCTGCAGAGGTAGTTGGTGATCTACTTCAGATCACAATACCAAAACAATAACAACCAAAAAAGTTAACATCAAGAATTGTAAATAAGAAACTTACAACAACACTTAAGAAACTCTAGATCGCGAATACCTAAACAATAACATAATCATACCTACAACTGTACACTACATAAACAACTACAGTCATTAACAAGCCAGGTTAAAATCTTGTAGACTTCCATTAACTACGTCTTTTTTAAAATGATGGTGATTTGCCAAATTAATCTTTTTCTTATATATTCTAACGCAGCCACTAGTGCCATCTAGGAGAGAAAGTAGGCACCTTAAATTCTCCTCGTGGCCGCTGGGAAGCGCTAGAGAGGCGCTCTAGGTTTTTCTAGAATGTTCTAGAACCTTCTCCATTGGTATAAATAGTGAAGAAGAGCTCGAGTGAGTGGAGTCTTGTTACAAACGGGGTGCGCATTTGTGAAAACAATAAAAAGTGAACCAAGAGAATTTTTGTTAGTATATACAGTGTGTTTAAGTGGTTGATTTGTAATATATTGTGTTAAACAATAAAGTGGTGTTATTACAAGTTTCGTGTGTTTTATCTAAACGAACCCTCACTTAAACAGAGTTAAAAACTACATTCCAAACACATGGCACTTGACTTGCAAATTAATGAAGCTATGAATTAATTAAAAATAAAATAATAACGAATATTTTACATAACATCTTAATAATAAAAAATAACCAACAAAAATCTTAACGTAGTTAATTGAAATCTACAAGATTCTTATCTTACACACAAAAATAAGCCCTAAGTTATTTGAAAAATAAAAATTTCAACAAAGCTGTATGACTGCAAAATTGTTCACATAGATAAAGAATAAATCACTTGAAAGTGATGCAATGAAGCATCGTAACGTTGAGATGTTGTTAAGAAATAAAAAATTCTTAAGGCTAAAAAAACTACAGTCATTTATACACCTGTATTTAAATGCATAAAACAAAACTATAAACGACATAAATATAATGAAGCCTATAAAAAAAAAAATAAAAGATATAACTTTAATAATAATTATAATATCCTATGGCTAATGGCCATAAGTTTTCGATGCGTCCCAAAAACAAAATAACTTATGGCACAACAGCCCGTAAAGGACCGTTGCAAGACGAGTTCGGAATTAGTATTTTGGGGGGACGTGAGTTAAGCACGCCACGGTTCCCCACAGCGATTTATTTCCTGCCTTCGCTATCTACGTGGGCTACCCAACTTTCACACGATGCTGGATCAACACCGACTTTGCCCTCACGGGAATCCGAACCCTGAATTCTCGCACCAATGGCGAGTGCGCTTCCCAGTAGACCAAATTGATAGTTGGTTTTTATTATCTTTGTTATTATCACCTCAAAATTATTAATAGATAGTGATTTCATTCAGTTCTACAATCAATATTTAGAGGTCAAGTAACAATTATTTTATGAAATAATTTACTGCTCGAAAATAAATAAAGAAAGAAGGCCATTAGCACTTAACATCGCTATTACATAATATTAATGCATTACATTGTTAATTAATAATAGCATAATATTCATTACTATTTATTTTATAACTAGCGGGAATCTTTGAGTTTTCTTTTGTACCAATAACAAATTTTATAAATAAACCTAGTGCTACAAGATTGTCAATATTTATGTCTTTTTCTTAAGTCTAAACGTGGTGTCCTAAGAACCCATACATCAAGATTAGAAAGGGTAAGGATTGCGGATGTGAGAGAAGCTACGAAGAAGTGTTGAGAAATTCTCCAGAAAAAGTAACGGAACGAAGACTAGTATGTGAAATTTTATTGGTGTGCTGTTGTTGTAGTGTAGTGGTAGCTTGTGTAGCACGAGCGGTTTTGTAAGGGGGCTTGTAAGTGTATATGTTTAAGAGAAAAGTATTAGTAATAATCAAGAGAGCACCACTGTTTTTAAAATAAATATATTATTCTCTAAGCAAATTTAAGTACTTTACAATATCACAACTATATCTTAATAAATGAGATATTTATCTAGAATAAAGGCAAAACACTATCACTGGCACAGAGTTTAAGTGAGCCATTCCTGAAGCAAGTGTTTTGGCTTGATGTCTGTTCAGACTGCCTTGAAGGAATGTCTTCTAATTGTTCATTCAAATCTTTCCCTGTGAGAAGAAGGGGTAGACAATGCTAACAAGGTTCATGAACTCTTCCTGTAACTGTACTTCTTCTACGTGGGTTACCCTTTTGCTAACAAGCTCTTATTTTTTCTAATAATTTTCTTCAATTAAAATAGATATAATTTCTTGCATCCATCATGGTGTGGGCATACACTAAGGGAGGTGTAAAGGATCCCTAAACAAATAATGAAATGATTCCCACAAAATAACAAGGAAAATAAGCAGACTCAACTTACAATGAAGAAAGTTAGTGGAAGTGGATATGACACGATATGGTCTGCTACCTGAAGAATCTCTGAAGTTAAATATATGGAAGGAAAAAAATAAGTAGTTTCGATTATTATGGTTGTAGGCCGGACAAACAAATTAAAGGATGAAAGAATTGTTAGTTTGGTGAGGAATCCTTATTGTACGGAAAACTTAAAAAACAAAAATGCATTAACAGGACTTCATGTGAGGGATTTACAGCAGATTATTTTCCCTGGAATAAAGAAAAAACTAGAAAGGAAATTTTCATTTAAATATGACGCGCAAGCTCTTGTCACAATTGTAAAAATTTCAATGACAGAGAGAATAATTTAATTAATTTAAGATAAGTGATCAAACAATAGTTTAAATTGCCCAATTATGAGTAATATCAAATGACCGACCTTAAATTGTAGCACATTATGTTATGAATAAATTTAGGGATGATCGAACAAGAAATAAACCTTCAATTATGCCAAAGTTTCGATGGAGGTTGCTGTTTTTATCAAGGCTTTAATCTAAAATATGTAACGGCAAGTGAGAGAGTACCAGAGAGAGTCTGTTTTCTCTCTGGTACTCTCTCACTTAAGCAAGCTAGAGTGGGGAACCTGTATATAAGCCACTGAGAGACCTAGACATAAATCTATTAGATTCAACTATACATCGCATCATGTCATAACTCTACCCTCACCTTTTATTCTATAAAATCATTACAAGTCCAGTGCAGTTTGTGTAAACTTATAGCTATATTATAACAGTGTCTTCATGTCTCGTCTAATTAATCAATCCTAATTTCTCTCCTCATCAACTCTATTACAAATACAAAACAAATGAGAAACAACAATACGTTGGAATTGCAGAATACGAAATAATAATAATTACAACAAAAATTCAGAAATAAAAAATAATATTAACCTTATAAATAGTATGTTTTGAGAGAATATGGATCAAGAATTTTTAGTGGAACATTATAAAATTCAAAAAATGTTTACATCACAGAAACATAAACGAGGTAAAATTAAAAGTTACTAGTTCCTTGTGTTAAATCTCATTTACAAAGCCTAAGGATGGGTTTGAGTTAGGTTGGGAATGGAAGAATGACTATATCATTGTCCCTGCCAAAAACCTACCTGTTTAATTCCATAACAAGCTTTCATTGCCAAGTTTTTCAACTCCACAAAAAACGGTGGGATTCCTAACAACGTTTCCATAACAGGTGGCGTGGTCCGCATCGCATCGGTCATCGCGACCGAGCAAAGCGCTGAATATTCTCAAGCAGCAGTGGATCTTATCTCTCTGCAACGCCACCACACCACAGCCGTATTTAACAACCTACGTTTAATAACCATGAATAAATCCAAAGACTTTGCAAGAAAGATTCGGTGTTTTTTTCGACTATAACGGTTTTCGGTAAACTTAGAATGCACAATAATTGTCCACCACTTTTATTTGATATATCTTCTGGAAAAATTTATTCTAGGTAGGGACTTCTGGGCGTCTTTGAGGATAGATTTCAAATGTTATTGGCGTTGTATTCTGAACTGCAATGAATCATTTCCACTACTTGCCATGGTTACGTGGTACTTATTCCCCTAATATCTCCATATTTATGATTTTATTGTACTTTATCATCGCTAGTCCTTAATTGGCTTACTATCACACATTGTCTTCAGCACCCTTGTATTAATGTTAGATGGAGCATATTTTGCTTCAATTGAAATATACCTTGGCATCATCTTGCCAGGTATATATCCGGAAATAAGGAAGGTATTCCAAATATCTGTATTTTATCTGTCCATGTTTCTTTTATTCCTGACCGGTTTCGGATTTTCATCCATCGTCAAAGTAAATTTATTAAGTTCATGTAAAAAGTTCGCTTCAATACAATGTTTTCTGATATACTGATTCTATTAAATATTTATGGTCTCCATTAATATAAATAAAAAAAAATCTGGTGTGAAACACTCACACAACTTTCTCTTACTCCAGTTTTCAAAATTGTAATTGACGAATTTTAGAGTTTGTGTACAATATTTGATGAAATGCGTCGGAGTTCGTCGAAAACTGAAAAAAATGTTCAATAAAAGCGCACTTCCGGTTTACTAATTTTCTTGAAACTCGGTATTTTGGCGATCGTTTTATTTCTAATTAATTCTGTTTGAATGGTAGAATTGTATAATCAAGTTTGAATTGTATGATAGCCCTTTAGAAAAAACCATAACCACACCCCTCCCCCAAATGACCCCTTAAATGACTTTATCACGAGAAATGTTTCAAATAAAGGTAGCAACTTTTTATATGTGTAGTTCACATTCCTAGTTTAAAGAAAATCGTTGGAGCCGTTTTCGAGAAAATACCAGAAAACTGAAAAATACATTTCAGTAAAAACGTACTTTCGGCGATTTAGGGCAATTTAGAGGGAAACCTAACCCCACCCCTCCCTCAAATGCGATCTGAAATGAATTTTCCCGGAGAAATGTTTCAAATAAAAAGTGTAGCTCTTTGTATGTATAGTTGAGATATCAAGTTTGAAGAAAATTGTCGGAGCCGTTTTTTAGAAAAACGCAAAAAGTAAAAACAAAAAAAAAACAAAAACTAGTAAAGTGGACTTCCAGTTGAGTAATTTTGTCAGGCATTCAATGGCAATTGACAATAATGAGTAGCATCATTAGAAAGGATCCATCCATCCTCAGTGAGGAAGAAAAAAAGGAATTGAGACAAGTGAGGAAGACAACTCACAATTATTTCAACGGAAAAAAAAAATCGTACTTACTCACATTAATACATTTCCTTCAAACTTGGAAGTTTGTATAAAGTAGGCCTAACAAAAATAAATTGGTAAATCGTAATGGTGATAGATATTATTTGGTCTCTGTTAATTGATAGATGGTACTAGAATATGATGATTACATTACAGTCCAGAATACAGTGCTTTCATCAAATCCGAATACCCTTGAAATTCTCCCCTCCCATTTCTTCAGAACTTCTTTAAAGAATTATATTTAAGAAGTTTGTATTCCGGGCTTAAAAGAAAATTGTTGGAGCCATTACCAAGAGTATTTCAAAAACTGCAACTTTTTGTGAGTGTAAAGTTTCAGTTTCGGTTAATCGACATTCTTCAAGTTTGAATATTAGCATTGCTGTTAAACTAGCTTTATATTATCATATAGTTGATAGAACCATTTAATTGTCTCATGTGGTTTATAGTTAAGCGGCCCATAGTCGCACAATATTTGCGCAAACGTAAAAAAAAAACAACTAGTAAAGTGGTACTTCCGGTTGAGTAATTTTGACAGATAACGCACCGTCAGATCCCATGATGATACCGAAACGTAATATCAAGTATCAACTTTCTACGATTTTTCATTTTTGAGCTATGCTGTATACATACATACATATATACACACACACACACACACACACACACACACACACAGACCATTTGCTAATAACCACTTTTTTGGGCTCAGTGGATCTCAAAATTGATATTTCCGGTGAAAACTCCATATCGAAAATTTGACACGATTACAATATTTCCTGTTACTTCTAGTAAGAGGAAGTATAATATATATCTATTATTTGGGCGGGTTTGGTGTAGTGGTTATGAGCGTGAACTTGTAAGTGGTAGGGATCCCAGCTCGAATCCCGCGTATAACTGTTAAATTTTATATTCATTTAACAAATGTTAATAGTAAAGTAAGTTCTTTCCGCCCATCCGTCCACGTACGTAACTGAAATGCCTATTTTATCCGTCCACAGACGTTTAGGCCCGCCTGAAAAATAGGCATTGCTTTACTTTATATACCAATTATTGTACAACCAAAATACTTAAATTGAGAAGTTTTGTTAGGATAATTAATAATTGAGTTTTAATAAAATATTATCTACAAAATGTATATTGACACAATAATATAGATAAAGGCAATACTCATAAAAAAAAGTAAATAGTAACATAGCAGAGTGTAATTAAATAAATTATAAAAATGTGTAGTTAAGTGGGTAGTTAATTAAATAACTAATTACATAGAATTCTGAGTAGTTAATAATAAAATAAAAATAATAAGTTATGAATTTAATTTATTTTTCTTCATTAGAGTTAATTATGGTTTTTATTGAGCTAAAATTACATTATCATTTTTAGTTGAATATTAAAAAATAGTATAAGGATTATTGCAAGCAAATTGTATGGTTTTATTAGGTTGACACTTTACAGTAGTAACCTATCAATCTTTGTTTCAGTTTGTGTTTAGAGAAATGTATATTGCCTTACAAGTTGGTGCTATATACAGCGACTTCAAAAAAGCTTTTGATCCTGTCCCACTCCTTGTGTCAGTGGATAAGCTTAATATGGTTGGTCACTTTTTTGCTCTTTTATGTTAAAGTGATTCAGCGTTTAGCTTAATGATGTAGATTGTTGTAGGGGATTTTTTTTTTGAGGAGGAAAAAATGCCTGCGCATCTTCCGACTGCGTCGGGTGTGTAGGGCCTGCCCCCACTAAAAAAAAAACCCTCATCCAAACGGGCGTAGTATCCGACCCGGAACCGCCTCACTTCGGGTGGACGCCCCATAACTTCTTCTCATCTATCTGCCTACACCATTCCTTTCCAAATCTCTTCTTTTCTTTGTTAAAATTATGTGTACCATATTCGAGATATGGTTCCAATTATTATCCTCCAATAGCATCTTCTCTGACAAATTATCTGGGGAGAGCTGTCCAACGGTCTCGGGGAGGTTTGCTCTGCTTTCTCTCCATTTTGTTCCGACTTACACTCTTTCTTAAAATGACCGATCTCTCCACAGTGAACACATATTCCCTCTGATCGCCTATTTAGGCCCTTGCACTCATTCTGCCGGTGTCCATAATCAAAGCATGCAAACAACTACTGTTCTTTTCCTCACTCTACAATTTATCCAGCCAATTCTAATTCTGTCCTTCATTAGAAGCTCCTCTGCCTTATGTTCGTTAATGGTTACAATCGCTGTCCTCTGTTCTCTGACATTAGGTGTGGTAACAAAGACCCACGCGTCCTTCACACTATTACCTAAGTCTCTAATCATAGCTACTCGCACTTCATCTTCATTAGTATAGCTATCTAGGTCCCTAATTTCAGGGTCACCTTTGGTTCTAAATCCCTAATGATGGCTTCTTCACCCATTGCAGTTTCTAAGGCTTCCTTAAGAACAACTTTATTCTTAGTTTCTGGACCTAATTCCAGTAACACCTCGCCAGCTCTTGTTTGTCTGATTGCTCTAATTTCCTGAGTCTTCCGGGTTTATTCTCTTACAGATCTCACCTAAGACCTCAGGATATGTCCTATCCCCAACGGGCTTTATGGCAAGGGCTTCCGGTCTTGGGGGTCTCTTCCTTTTTTGTTCGTTATTTTCTCTTTCCTTAACATCCTCTTTGCCATAGGAGAGTCTTTTCCCACTTCTGGGGCTCTGTCTATCCTTCTTTTAGCCTCTGGTATCCTGCTACTATCTCTACTTATTTCTCTATTCCTCTCCCTGAATTTCTTCCTACGACTTTTCCTCCTGCAGATTCTGCACACCTTTTTCCAACTACGTTTATCTTCGTCCCTACCTACCTCAGACTCATCGACTAAAGGTAATTGTTCCACCTCAGGTGTTGGAAGCTGAGCTTTCCCGCCAGTAGTGTCTTCATTAGTTGATAATACTCTATCGTCAATCTTCTTGATATGCTTATCTGTCACACTTATTTTTCTTTTTCTTCTCCCTTTATTTCCTCTTCTCCATCACCTTTCCCTTTTGAATGAGCTTTTCACCAATCCTTTGGTCTAGCTCTTTCAGTTTCTTTTAGATCAGGAGTCTGTGTGGCACGAGACTGACCCAGTTTATCATACGGTTTCCGTTCCAAACTTTTCCATTCCTTTCTATTCTTTTCCATGGACTCCAACGCGTCCTCCAATTCTATTAAACCTTTTTTAATGTCTGCGCTTATATTCTTCTGTGTCGTAGAAGCAGCTATCATCTTCTTCAGTGCGTTTTTGCATCTGATAATTGGTGCTCTTCTTGGCTCGGTATCTCGCGACTTTATGCGATGTCGGACTATTCTTTCGTTCTTCGTGATCTGAAGCGCTTTCCTCTCCTCTATCTGCCTCGCCATCCCGTTTAACTGAAGGAGGTTGAAGGGGATTACCGCACTGCGACCTGAAAGATCTATTGTGCCTTCCGAAGCCTTCTCAGTACACTGCCAAGCAGTGTTCTCTATCTATAGACAACATTGCCCATCACCGGATAGTGAGTTGTAGAGGCTCCTAGGAAGAGAAAAATCTAAGGGTAGCATGCTGGATTCGAACCCGGGACCTCCGCGTTGCTAGTCCACCTTGCTACCACTGACTAATCCCTTCCTTCTACCTTGGCTTACGCCAATTAACTAGGGGCGGAGACACTAGTTTGTGCACTGTGTTTGTCCTTGTCTGTAAAGTGTAGAGTGTATGTAGCTTAAGTGGTTTTATACTGTTCTGATGAAGTGCATGGAATACTGTGCTATGGTAAACCCCATGGGGTCGCTACTCCCCAAGTAACTGCATGTAACAGATACCCTTGCGGGCTTACCTTAATGATAAAAAATGAGGGTGAAATGGGACTCTGAATGTTCTCGATGCTTTGATGTTTTAATGGTGTTTCTCAAGGATCGTATCTTGGTCCTTTGGCTCTTCCTCATTTTTATTAGTGACCTTTTGATAAAAATCTCCGACATTGTAGTTCTTGAATTTACTCAGGACCAGAAAGTTTTGCGATAATTTCTTTCACTGACAGACTGCTTAATGTTGTAGGACCGCTGGTGGTGTACAGTTAATATTAAAGTTAATATTAAAAAATGTCAAGTTATTTCTTTGTGTCGGAAAAAAAATTTAATTTTTTATAAATACACTATCGATAGGCAACCAGTTGCTCGAACAGATAATGTAAGTGACTTGGGAGTAAAGTTGAGCCATTACTTATTATTCAGGTGTTATATTGAGGAGGTTTATAGAAAGGCTTCTAGAGCTTTCGGCTTTGTTTTAACGCACAGTGGTGATCCTAAAGCGGTGGAGGCTGTCAACAACTCATTTGTCAAAAACATTATTAAGTACGCTTCTGTGATATGGAGAGCATATTATAAAAAGGATGTCACAAGACTTGAGGCCATACAATACCGCTTTGATAGAGTTTTTACCAAGAAGCTTTCCTTCATTATCTCAAACTTTGTTACTCTGTAGGTTAGAAAATTGCGAGCTGATTTGATTTTTTTAAAGAAGAAAGCTATTGAATAGCGAAATTGATTGTCCGGAACTACGTTATAACCTCCCCACATACATACAACCAACAAGTGTGAGTGTAACTGAAATATTAATTGATGTGAACTCTCTAAAGGAATGAAAAGGGCGAATTTGTTCTGACGATGGATGAAAAACCGAAACCGGTCAGGTTCAAGATCAGTATGCATGCTACGACGGATAAAATACCTGATATTAATAATGTCTTTTAGGAAAAGATATAATATTACACAATTTGCTAGGGATGACTTTATTAATTGGAACTTCAGATTTGAGGAGTTTTTTACGCAAATCCTGAAGTATTGGAAGCAATTGAAAGTGATAATTATCATAAAGATAATAACCACTACAATGATTGCTCATTGCACAAATATCATATTACTTTTATTAGTAACATTATTAAAAAAAAAAAAGTTGATTTTCGATATACTATATTTGTGGCGTTGAATTTTAAATATATTGTGTTTGCTCTATAGTCTATATTGGGGATCACTTCCAAGATGATGTTCTGGATTTATTGCATGGTCATTAAACCTAAGTTGGTATATGCGGCTTTGGTATGGTGGCGTCACATTGAAACACGATCCGCTAGGCAGCTGTTGGAAGAAATCCAACGTTTGCCAACGTCTGGCGGTGACTGGTGCGTTTCGGATTACACCGACCGCATCTATGGAGATTTTGTTAGGGATCCAACTCCCCTGTGGAGACTTTGTTTCACCTCCACCTCTCTTTGTGGAGGTGAGAAATCAGGCAATGAAAGCCTGTTATTGAATTAAACAGGCAGGTCTTTGGCAGGATAAGCGATATGGTCATTCTACCATTTATCGTGAGAGGATTCCCACTTAAGGATTCCCATTACAGGTTTCCCCCTTTTGATAGGAATTTGAAGACTTTTGTCTTTGGTCATTCCTACAGGGATAGGTTGCCTTCTAGGGAAGATTGGTTAACCCTGGGTCCGTCTGGTGTGATTCCTGGTAGGTCTGGGGCTGCCGTCTATTTTGAGACGGGAGACCATTTGGTAGCGCCTCTTGGTGAGTGGGTCACCGTTTTCCAGGCTGAGGTTTATGCAATTCTTTGCTGTATTTTGGATGAGAGGGTGCGTAACACTAATTTAAAAAATGTTTGTAACTGCTCGGACAGCCAGGCTGCGTTGAAGGCGCTTAATTCATGTGTCTTCACTTCCAGATTGGTGTTGGAATGTTCTAAAAGACTGGAAGATCTTTCTTCATTGAAGGATGTGCTTCTGGTCTGGGCTCCAGCTCATATGGGAATCTTTGGGAATGAGGAGGTGGATAGGTTCGCCAAATTAGGTGCCTCTCTCCCTTTCATTAGTCCAGAGCCTGCTGTTGGTGTGAACTTCTGGCACATGTTTATCAGGCTTTCAGACGTGGATGACCTCACAGCACTCATCCTTATGAATGAGTGCTGTGGGTTGTCGGCAGTCTAAAATGCTCATTGGGGGTCCGGACGGAGCTTTGAGTAGCGGGGTCCGATGTCTTTCACGGACCTCCCTCAGGCATCTGGTCGGATTCCTCACTGGGCATTATGGTTTAAGGAGACATCTCTTTACAATGGAACTCATGCCTGACCCCTTTTGTAGAGTTTGTGAGACGGAGGAGGAAACACACATGCATCTGATGACGGGTTGTTTGGGCTGTGAGTAGATTAGGTTTAGGACCTTCGGCCTGAATAGGATATTGGTAGAGGATCTTAAGCTATGTCCTTTTAAGGTTTTGGTCCGATTTGTTCGGTCTGTGGTGAAACTTAGATGGTTAAAACCTGGGCCTGGATTTTCGTTCTAGTCTCAGTGGTTGTTATTCTTTAGGGGTAGTTATATGGGCCCTGGAAGGCTTTGGATAGCGTAGGGTTTGCCCTCTCCTTCTGTGAATAATAATATTAATAGTCTATATTAAAGGCTCTACCTGCTTGGGGTAGCAGGTTTTGTGATCTGTATTTATGTTACGACACATTAGCAATAATTTGATGTTTATAGAAATTTTGTCAGTTTGTACAAAACTAGGAAGGGAAGGCGTGTGAGTGTTTAACACCAGTTTTTCTTTCTGTCGTCATTGAATAAGGAAAAATCAATTGTTTTATGGTTAATTTTGACGTGCAGAGTCTTGTCAAATTGTAAACATTTGTATAGTAGATGGTATAATTAAATTAAGTTAAGATAAGCGATTAAATTAGACAGTAGTCGGTGTTAAAAAAAATTGACATTATTGATCTTAATAGTAGAATTCGTTGAAAAAAAATAAACCATGCATGTATACATTTCAAATTATTTATTGAAGATAACATGCTGATAATTTTTTTTTAGTTTTTAATCGAGATAAAATATAATGAATCAAGGGTATTATATATAAACAAATCAAAACTGAGACCTATTATTTGTCACAGTGATTAGTGTGAATATTAATTAACTAAATTGAATAGTGCACTCTAACTACGATGTTCAAGTAAGATGTTTAACATTTTCAGATACTGTTTAGTCCTTCTAGTCAGTAGAGTTTTTTTTTGTATTCGTAACGAAAATAATATTATGAATAGTTCAATCATGTTTTGTCGGAAGAAGTTTTCACGTTTATATTTTCAAAAATCTGCGTGAAATACTCACACAATTTCCACTTTTCTGCAATTTACATTGTTAATATGGGACCAATTTTTCTTCAAACTTATAATTGTTACAAAATGTTTAGTAGTTTACAATATTTTTTTGGAAGAAGGGTGATCCTTTCAGCCCCTTTTAAGCCGCCTCTCTAAAATTAATATTCTCAAAAAAAAAAAAAAAAAAATGGTTCACACAAAAGTGATAATTCTCCAATGTTTACATATTATATCAAGTTTAATGAAATCCTTTGGGGGACTTTAAGGGGGAGCAAAATGCAGAATACTGAGAAAATAAACTATTCAGTAAAGTTCGAGTCTGATACGGTCGACTGATTTTCCTAAAAATTCTCTAATTCGGAATTTTAGCATACATTTAATTCAAATTGTCCTCATGCGTTGGTCTAATGGCTTGCGCATTCGCCTTTTGTGTGAAAATTCAGGGTTTGATTCCCGTGAGGGCAAAGTCGGTGTTGACTCAAGCATCGTGATAAAAAGTGGGAAGCTACAATTAGTAGCGTTCTAGGTAGCGAAGGTGGGAACTAAACGGTGTGGGAACTGCGGCGTGCTTACTACCGCCACCTTCCTATTCAAATCGCCGTCTGGCAAGCTTCGGCCCTTCAGGGGCTGTTGCGCCATAG